>BGKB01000122.1:0-74721 GCA_003116975.1 Aurantiochytrium sp. KH105
CAGCTTGAGAGCTTTAAACGCATTTCGGATAAAAGAATAAAAAGAACGCCCCCTTACTAGTAGACTAGTAGTACGACGCGGGTCATCAGCGTGGCCGGCGGGCGCCCTAGCCGATTGATTTCTGACTAACGTGCCCTATTTCCCGTGCGCAGGATTGATTCGCAGAGAATTTAATAGCGCGTTCGATTGACCGACCAGGTAAGGCAACAACCATGGTGAGCTAGCGAGCTAACCGCTTGAAATTGGTGAGCGCCCGCGAGCGTCGAACGATCTGAGAACAAGTCTATTTTTTGTTCTATTTTTCTTTTTTCTTTTTTGGGCCGCATCAGTCAGTCAGTCTGGCTGCTGAGCAAAACAAAATAAACAAACCCCGAAAGAACGAGCGCGAAGACATTTTGCGAGTCTGACGAGGAGCGGAGCACGGACGCTGCGCGGCGGGAGAAGGGTAGCGAGGGTGGAGGCGGCGCACAGCCCGGCGAAGAGCGAGTAGGCTCTTTGTGTGTCTCGTCTCGAGGCAAGTGGCGGACGACGAGCTCATCAAGTTGCGTTCGAAGATCGAGATCTTGCCCTTCCGAGCGCGGGTGACACGCAGGCAGGCAAGCAAGCAAGCAAGCAAGCAAGCAAGCAGGCTAGTCATCGTCAAGAAGGATGACTTCCGTAGCCAAGACGATCAGGGAAGGAACGACGTCGGAAACGTATGATCTCAAAGGTCTGACGCAGGAACAGGCCAATGAAGTGATGAAAGCAGCGTTTGAGGAGCCTCTGAAGCTCCCTACAATGATTAAGATCACGCTGACGGTGGGCGCCGGCAAGCTCAACCGAGCCAAGTACGACGACGACCTTGGAAAGTGGGTTTGCAACGCCCTGAAAGACATCGGTTACGAAGATGACCGCGGCGCAAGCTTGAGCATGCAGTGCGCAGGATCCTTCAAGTTCCAGCACGACACAGGCAAGAACATGAAGTATGTGCACGTGTTTCCGCGCGTGGACGACTCAGTCGAGGAGGAGGACGACGGAGACGATTCGAACGGTGCAGGTGGGGGCCAGCGCGGAGGGTCACCATTATCTGCCGAATGGCTCTGCATCGCGTCCCAAATGAAGACCTTTCAGCAAATGGTGAACGCCAAGATGCCAGCGTGGATCGAAAAGCGGAGATGCTCGCAAATGCTCAAAGAACAAATCGATTTGCTGCACAGCGCGCAGACCAAGCTTTCGTCGCGCGAAGAACTCACGGAGCGCGAACAGCAACTCGTGAATGAGGGCGATGAGGATTTGCTGCAGGAAAAGATCACCTTTCTGGTGGACAAGATGAAGTCCATGGTGGAGAACGGCAAGCTCACATCGGGAGAGAAGGAACTCGTGCTGGAGCAGGTCTCGTCCAAGATGGATGCTGCGAAGTCCCAGCTCGAGGACTGCGGTGATGATCAACCAAAGAAACGCGAGAGACTCGAGACGGGTCTCAAGGCTGCTACAGAACGCAAAGAGAAGATTGCAGGCATCTCGCCCATCAAGCACGAGCTGAGCAACTTGAAAGAGCTGCGCACGGTGTGGCGCAAGCTTGCCCCGATGGATAGACTTCTTGAAAAGGCTGGCCCTAAGGGCGCATGGAGTGCCAAATTGTCTCCTGCCGAAGCTGAGCGGCTGGGCGAAAAGGATTCGCTCGAGGAGGAGCTCCAAGGCCTGCTCGCGGCCTCGCAGCATTGGTTTGAGTCAGACGAGGAGTTCCAGGCCCGGGTCGATGCTGCCAGGGCAGAGACGATGGCGTCCTACAAGGCAGCGAGCAAGAAGGCAGCGGCAAAGGCACCGAAGGCGCCTGGCAATGGCTGGGCAACTGTAGGAAAGTCCAATGCAAAAAAGAACAATCGCGGTGGTCGCGGCGGGGCCTCGAGCGGCAGTGGCAATGCTTTCGCTGCTTTGGCCGACTAAAAGAAATCTTTTGTTTGTTTATGATTGAGACTTTTCGGTCTCTTTTGCTTGACACGTTCTCTCTGTATCTCAGAGATGTGTGTGTGTGTGTGTGTGTGTGTGTGTGTGTGTGTCTATTCGTGTTTGCGTTGCATCAAACTAAATCACTACAGACGGAGCGGTTCTTTTTGGACGCATTCGACATCTACAGCGTAAAATGATAAATCTTGCTTGGTCTTGATGGTGGAGCGCTTGCTTGAGTCGTTGATTTGGATCGATCGCTACAATTAATCGTTTCAATGTATGAGTTTGCTTCAAGAATGATGTGATGCAAGCAGGCAAGTATGGATAGAAGCTTGAAGAGTAAAAGAAGCAACAACATTAAAATATGCAAACACCCAACGTTCCTTTCCTTGTTCCCGAACAGAAAGTCAATCTATAGAGGATGGCCCGAAGAAGAAGAAGAAGAAGAAGAAGAAGAAAAGAAGGGAGGCTGCTCGAAATTTGTTGAGGATACCAACAAAAAGCGGAACGACTTTCGCTTCAAAGAGTGCCAACAACGACTAACATGACCCTTTTTAGGTGAAGAAGCCGTAGGCACCAGCAAGACGCGCTTTCAGAGCAGCCTCTTCATCCCGCTGCACGGCACCTGCGCTCGGTTTTCCGTGCGAGAATACAAGACACCGAACCCCCTTGATGCCCATGACTCGCTTGACGGAATCTTGGGTAGCCTTGCGATCCATGACGCGAAAACCAATCTGGTTTGCTTGCACGCCAGCGACAAGTCCAAGGCTGAGCTTCTCGCCTACGACGAGAAGGTGATCCGTAATAAAGAGCGTGCCACTTGGTTTGTGAAAGACAATCACCTCCACGCGAGGACGCCTGTTGGGGAAAAGGCCGGGCTGGCGACTGCCCAGCCATGGAACGAGCTTCAAAGTATCCTCTGAAATTGCTTCAATCTCTGGGTTTTCGCGATCCAAGACAATGATGCCTTCTGCGCGAATATCCGGGTTCACCTTGAGCGGTCGCTTGCTGGCAATCACCGTCTGCGCTTCAGGAAAGTGGTCTTGCCACAAGCGAATGGAAAAGTGGTGCCAGTCTCCCGTGGAGATAAGCCACGCCAGGCGAACCTCCTGGAACTCGCAGAGCTCCTCGACCGCGCGAAATCCGTCCTCGTCAATGTCCGTGAGGTTCACGACGATCATCTCCTTGCGTTCCGGGTCCTTGATGAGCACGGCATTGTTGTCGATGGGGAGCGCCCCGAACATGTGAAACGGGGCATGCAGAAGCCAAATGTTTTCGCCCAGCGGGAAAGGCCTCTTGTTTCGCACGCACTCCAGGCCGGCGTCCTCAAGTTCCGAGTTCTCTTCCGCCATCTTTGCAGTAGCTGCTCCTGCGTCCGGGCTGACTCTCGCTGGCAGCGCTCGAGTGGTCCGGCGCGCTCTGTGCTGCTAGCCGTCCGGTTCACGCGCGCTCGACCGGCAGCTCTGCGTTCGCGCTTTGCTGGTCCGCGGCGATCAATCGAACAACGTGTCGTAAGCCAGGGAGGGTTGTTGGCATCGCGCTTCCCTTCGCATACATTGACAAGGAAGAATGCATTTCCTTTGTACCATTTCCTTTGCCAAGGAAGACCAAGGAGGGGGACGACCGTAAGCCAGTCAAGTAATCTCATCCGCTAGGGCCTAGCTGCGACTGCAGGCAATCAATCTCGTGGCGAAAACCCCTGGTGCCATGCCATTACGATGAAGAGGCAAACACGTGGCGGCGAGAGTGTATCGTGCAAATTTGCATCCATCAAACAAACTCCTCGCCGTGACTTCCGCCATCTTTGCAAGCAGCGAATGGATTCGCAGCGACCACGTCTACAGGCGCAGCTTGCGCTTTCTGCCCGCCCTCCTGCCCCCAGATTGCAACCATGACGTGCCATTACGTGACGCATGCCATGCTCATGTCGAGTGAACGCGAGATGAGCGTCTGGCGTGGATGAAAGCTGACTGCAAATCTTATTGATTTTGATGAGTAATTGCTCTGAATGCGTCCTCTGTAGTTCCTTTGAGCGCAGAACACTTCCCTTTCTTTCTGCCTGACAACGCACGCAAGCTGGTGTCGAAGCCGGTAGAAGCGAACGCAGTTGCAAGGAACGTCACCATGGCACTGTTCTGCGTTTGCCCGGCGTTGCTGAAAGTCGAAGACAGCGCTTTCGTGCCTGCATTCGAACCGGACGACACCTGCGAGGAAAACGTGTTGAATGACTTTTTTCTGAGTGCTCGAGCGTTCTCTTACGGCCTTCTCAAGGGCCATCGAAATGCGACGATAGTGGCACCAGGAGGAGTTGCTGCGGGGATCACTGCAAACCCATCAGCAAACAAGTCATGGCAAGGAGTCGAGATCGCGAACATTTGCGCTCGTTTCGGCGAAGTCATTGCTGCACCAGAGCATTCTTTGATTGTTCAGAATATCCTCGGCGGAACAGAAACTCTTGAAGCCATGAATGCAGCGGGTGGACGAGATGCCCCAATTCCGAACAAAGTGGAAGCGTGGGAACGTCTAGCTGGAGTGGTCAATGGAAGACTGTGCGTTTCAGGCTTTGACACAGCGGACGCGGCAAGTGAAGGCCCAGGTAGCAGGTTCGCAAGATTCGAAGTTCAGAATAGATTCCCGAGCTACTGTCCCTCCCTACACCCGGAGGAGGTTCCTCGTAATCAGTACATCGTCAAGCCGTCTGATCTGCAGTATCTTCGAGGCCGGATCAAAAGATCCATTGTTAAAGCTCTTTCAGACATCGGTAGAAGCGGTCGTTGTGATCCTGAAGAGGCCCTTCATGGCGCATCGTCGTCCCCAGACCATGACGACTTCACGGGCGAGAGCGCACGCTCTCAGATAGACGTAGCAACAACGCCATCGTCAAATGGAAATTCGCGATTGCAAATTCGTATGCCTCCGTCACAAGAGCCAAGCAGTGCATCTCAATCGTCGTCCCCATCAAGAACGGCGCATGAAGCAGATAGCAGTGTCGTCGATCTTGATGGCACAGTGCTTGACACCCTGCGCCGGGACGCAGGATTGGCCAAGATCCACTGGGAGGGACCCCTTCATATTCTACTTCTGACGCAGTACGGGGATTTGAATGCAAAGACTCTTGTGAGCGGCTTTCTTGGTGCTGGCACACGAGAGACGCAACTAACGTCCAGTGATTTGAACCGGACTCGCCGCAGCAGGCATGTGGGATGGAGTCATTGAAGTTATACGGGAGAATGGAAATACACAGAATCTGTTATGGCTTGGCATGGCGAGGCATGAGTCCATGCGCCGAGAGCAAACTCAAAATATTATGCTCCAGACACTCGAAAAGAAGCGCGAGAAGTTCAGCTATGAAAAGGAGCTTGCGCTTCTTCGTTTGGAAATCAAGAGGAGAGACGCTGCAACACGGGAACTTGAAGCAATTGGAGTTTGCGGCTACTCATTCAGATACCTCCAACAAGCGTAAGCTGCAGCTGCTTGCTATGCACCAGAATGCAGTACTGAAACGTTAACTCAAGGAAATGTAATCGTCTTTTTAGGAATCTCTCGCTCCCGATGATAAACGGCGTCGTTTCGATGTGCGATCCTCAATTACTTGTTGTTCGCGTCGCCGAGTGCCCGATACTGACAGTGAAATCTGGTAGTGTTGGGCCAGTTGGAGCGTTAGCTGTTGGCGTCGCGCCTGTCCTGTTTTACTTGCTCGGTCTCTCGTTGGTGAGCCCGAAACGCTATTTGTATGAACGTGCGCCGGCGTTGTATCATCATTAAATGTCCCCGTGAGTCTATTCCGAGTACGTGCCAATATTTCCACGCCGTCGGACCAGACGCGCTCGTCGATGCAGTGATTGTGCAGGGCTGCAGCAGCGTACATCAAATTTATGCGATCTCCAGGACATCCAAAGTGCAGGGGTGTTCGGAATACGCGCCATTTGTCTTTGAAAATGCCGAACGCGCACTCGACTGGCGACCTCAGACTAGACGCCTTGATGTTGAAACCTCTTGCTTGATCAGCGGTGACACCTGCATGGCAACTGTACTGCCGGTAAGGAATCATGACATGATCATCAAGTGCATAGCCTCCATCGCCAATAAACCAGAAATCCCCAAGGTCAGGTCGAGATTCCTGAAGCCAACGTCCGAGAGGAGAGAGGCTGAAAGCGAGAGCGTCATTGGTACTCCCAGAGCTGTCAACATGAAACATCGTGAAGCGCCTGCGGGCATCAACACAGGCCTGTACATTTACGGGAGACTTTGTCGTCTTGTGATTGCGCATGCCTCGATCATTTGGCACAACAATTTGCCTGTCAACCTCAAGCAGCATCCCATCAAAAGCGCCTATGCAGTTTTGCATGGTCTTAATACCGCGTGCTGCACCAAAAGTAAGTCTGTTGAATCCTTCGGCCAGCTTCGAGCGCTTCTCGACAGTATCAAAAGCAGATATACCGTCAGGTACAAAGAGGTGCCTCCGGTTGCAGACAATGTCCCGCGCCTCAGCTACATTACGAATTGCACACGATGTGCTGATGTTCATTACGAGACTGATTACGTGGCAATCGCGTCCTGCGCAGTACAAAATGAGACATGCGAGAATACAAATCGGCTCACAGAAGCCTCTCCCAACGCCTGCCTCCTTGTTACGCTTGAACAGGTCTCTGATATTGGCTCCTTCGGTCAGCTTTGTGAAAAAGCTTTCAACATGCTTTGGCCACATGCGAAACATGCCATAGAACATCTGCGATCGATGAGACTTTACCATGTCCCATGTGTAAGGGTGAGAGGTTTTCGTCAGCCGGTACGAACGAGGCGATGACGCTGCACGCAGTTCCTCTATCCGCAGAAGAGTAACGGCAGTCACTTCGTGAGCGGTGTTTCGCTGCATCTGAAACAGAGCTTCCGCTCGGATCTTGAGCTCTTTACGCTCTTGTCTTCTAAGTCGGCCAACGAGGATCTCAAATATCCGATCTTGGTGATCACTCTTTGGTTTCAACCTGTCAAAAGCTGCAAAATCTCTGGCTCGAGCTACTTTTCGAAAGGCGCTTGCGATCGATTCGAGCTCTTTAAATACACAGAGAAGAGCAGCGAAAATTTCTTCTGACGACTCCAGCAAGGCCAAGTTCGCCTCTGGGCTGCTTGCAAGGTAGGCAAGGTCTCCGTCTTCTTCGATGTCAGGAACGTCATCTTCAAAAGTCAAGCGGGGCAGTGCGAGGTTTGAGTTTACGAGAAGAAGGATCAGCTCAAGCTCTGCTATCTCGTCCTCTGGCTTAGGAGCGTCTCGAGCACCATGAGCCATTGCACCATGAGCCATTGCACTTGTCCAGACGTCACGCCGTCTCGACACGGACCGACGCTATCAAAGAGGAGCTCAATCACGATCAGTCCGCGCGCTACGTTCGCCCGTACGTGTTGGCTGCCCTCACGCGATAGCTGTGTGCGCGCCGCGCGCGCGCTTACCGCGTTCTGCGATACTAACCACCGCCCTCTCCCTTTCCCCTTTCTACGCCCCTTCCCCTCGATCTCAACCTAACTGTAAATGTTGACAGTTTGAACGATTGAGTCAGGATGTGTTCAGATTTGGTCGCGTTGAGGTCACACCACCCACCTTGAACCCGAACTTGCTTGAATTCGCTTGAACCTGAGAGAAAGTTCAAAAGCGCGTAAACTAGCACTCCACGGAGCGCTTCGACGTCTCGGCGTTGGCTGTTCGGATATCCCACTTGCGCGCGTCTTGAAGACGGCGAAATCAGGACTTCGCGCCCTAGTCGTACGGGAGCGAGCAATCCAAAGACCTATTGCGCAGCCTCAGTTTTCGGGCAAGCTCACGCAATGCTGACGCCTCCGAGCACGGATGCCGTCGCGGCTACCTTTTCCGCTGCGTCAGCGATGTGCAAGGGCCAGCCGCAGATGGATTTTCTCCAATATGGCAACTCCATTCCCGCGCGGATTCTGGGCGAGCGTGTGAAAGGTCTCTTTGATCCTCGAGACAGACCCTTCTCGAAGCTTCCAACGGCAAAGGCGGCTGTCAAGGCAGCCTTGGCCGTTGGCCTCACGACTGCACCTATGATTTCTCTTGCAGAAAAGGCAATTGCCGATGGCCACCCTCGGCCTGCATGGTCCAGTCCCGCTGAGGCCGCTCTGGAGGCCTTGGAAAAGAGCGAAACGTGCCCTTAAGCGCCTTTTGGCCAAAACTCGGTGCTAACTCACAGGAAGAGGCAGTGCCGTTCAGTCCCAATTGCCCCGCGCTTGCAAAGAGGCCGGTGAGCTCTGATTGCCCCACGCCTACAAAGAGAGTCAAAACGGCACACCAACCCTCTCCCCATCAACCACATCGTTTCCAGAATTCCTTCTCTCGAAGCTGCTCGATCTCTGCAATGTGGAAAGTATATTGGCTTTCGTCGATACCTGCAAGTTGCACGCCAAATTCCTGGACAGACACTGGCAAAAGATCATGGAAAGTGCTGGTGTCGTAAAAGTGTTCATGTCGTGTCGTCTGCACATGCAAGTTCGTTTACCCCCGCCTCGGTTTACACTCCGTGCATTCATCACGATGCTCGCAACGAATGCTTGCGCAGGATGCGGGCACGAGGCGTCTGACGCTGAGTATATTCATGTGCCTGCCTGCAAAGCTTGTTCAGGTCTGTACGCCGGTAACTTCGTGCCGCAAAAGGACATTTCCAAGTTCTGCATGGAGCGAGTGAGTAAGCTCGCTCCAGCCTACACAGTACAGATACGCCATCGGCCTTACGAGGTGTACGCCAATATGCGATGGTCGGGGGATCTTTGGTGGCTTGCGCGCGATAACCCCGATCAGCTCGCGCATGAGGAAAGCAAGGCCCGGCGCGGAAAGACCCGAGTAGAGAAGCGCTCTCCGGCCGTTGATTGCTTTGGAAAACTTCTCGATAGGGTACCTGACTGGCTTGCAGGCCATCCTGTGTTTGATCAAATAATGACCGGGAAACTTGGGGTTGTCAAAGATAAAGAAATAATACTTGAGGAATTGCGTCGTGCGATGCTTCTCGAAGATGAGACAAAGATTGTAGATGGCAGGCTGCATCCACTGACGTGAAAAGTCCTGGACAAAAGAAAGTACATCTTCTTACGTGAAAAGTCCTGGACAAAAGAAAGTACATCTTCTTGGGAGACTCCGTGGCTTGCACAACAGTAAATGATGCTTTGAAAGAAATAAACACGACAGATGAGGCCTCCGCAAAAGTCCTCCGTGACATGCCAGCGGATGCAACCGTCTCTGATTGTGTTCATTTTCTTCTTCCCGACCCTGAGCGGCGCGAGAAGGTTCTTGCAGCATGCAACAACTTGCAGCCTTCCACGTTCGCTCATAGGTATCTTTCAGACCACGCGTCACGCTCTGGTTTGCTGTGCGCCCTAGAAGGCCGGCCGGAGCCGATGATGATGGTGTGGAGCCAACTCAGCCCCAGATTGGGAAATATAACAGCTCGTGTGAAACTATATCGAAACGTCTTCAACAAAGTACAGACAGAGATGCACTCAGAGTATGATTGGGCACAGTGTGAACTGGCATAAATAAAAACGGTATTTTAACGTCGAGGAACATGATGAGCCACTTCGTGAGCAAGATTGTATGAAAGTTGTTCAATCGTAGGTTGACAGCCGGCGGAACATTGAAAGCCGGCGGAACATGAGAAATCGTGTATGCCAATGCGGCAGACCTAGTGCGACTGCATGTGTATTGGGCAAGTGCGGTCACTGCTGCCGTAATCAACTCCCGATCAATCGTGCGTGCCCTAGACATGCATGAAAGTTACTGATATTGATGTTTATCGCTTTGAGGGGGTTCGTAAAGACTTCAGATGCTCTTTTCAGCGAGGACTTGAACGCGGCGGTCATGGAAGAGGATCGATCCAAACATGCCAAGAGCAGCTGGGTGACTTTGGCGAAATTCACAGCAGCAGCCCGCACTGCCGCTGCCGCACCGGTCATTTCCTTTCGAATGAATATCTCCTCGCCACAATCGCTCGACAAGCTCCTTCGCCCGCAGCAGCAAGTTGTAAAACCTGCCACTCACAGTCAGTCGAGTATTCGCGTATTATCCACTTTCGGACGGCCACCAGCAAGTACCCTTTGACTCTACTACTAATGACAAAGGGAAGAGGATCTTTTCCATGGCCAGGCCAAGGCAGTCTGGCAGATCGCGAAAGCTCGGGCAGAGACCAGGTGCGTGCGCGGGGCGCGGCCAGGCCGCAGAGGGGGAGCGGAGAAAGGGGGGGGGGGCGAGGTCGCGTGGGAGGAAAGGGGCGCGAGTCGGACGGGGCGTGGGCCCCCGCTTGCGCTAGCCGGCCTCGAAGCACGAGCGATGAGAGAGTGACTAACGAACGAACGGCCCACCGCGTGGCAACCGTCGCTCGCTTTGCTTGCTTGCTTGCTTGCTTGCTCGCTCGCTCGCTTGCTTGCTTACGGAACGTGCACAAACACGATGCGAACGATGGTGACGATATTGATGCAGACGGCAGATCGGCTGCTTCGGCTCTCCACGCCGAGCTTGTACGTGGTCGGTCAGTCCAGGCGGTAAAACTTGATCGCGCCTCAAGTCGAGACTATGGCTCGCCGAAAGTCCCAAGGCAGCGCCGCAGGCGCTCCTGCTGGAGCCAAGGCTGCTGGTGCTAAGCCTGCTGGAGCCAAGGCCGGAGGAGCCAAGGCCGGAGGAGCCAAGGCCGGTGGAGCCAAAACCGGTGGAGCCAAAGCCGCTGTGGCCAAGACTGGAGGAAAGGCCGCTGCGGCGCCCCAAGCAAAGGGCACTGCCCCCAAGGTAGGTTAGGAATAACTTGCCTGCCGTACAAAGAGATTTACGGGATGCATGATCTGCACTGTACACTGCCGAAAGAATTAGGGACCATGTCTGACGTGCGCAAGTGTTCGATTTGCGATGATGGATGCTGTGAATGAATACAGGGTGGTCGTGGTCGAGGCCGCCGCGGACGCGAGGCCCGGCACGATCCAATCAAGAAGACTGGCCGCAAGGGCAAGCGCGGCGGTAGCGGCGCAGCCGGTGGTGCTGCGCCCCGCAAGCCCGTTTCGCAGGACGATCTTGACGCCCAGATGGAGGCCTACTGGAGCAAGAGCGACAACCCCGAGCTCAAGGCTCGGGCTGAACGCGAGCGTGCCGAGCGCGCCAAAGCGCGGGAGGCCAAGGCCAAGGAGGCGATGGATGCCGACATGGACGCCTATTGGGCCGCCAAGGAGAAAAAGAAGAAGGAAGATGCCGAGGCCGCAGCCGCTGCCGCCACGGCTGATACGGCCAAGACCGACGCTGCTGCCGAGACGGCTGATGCCCCGGCTCCTTCTGCGGAGTAAGTGAAATGAAGTAAACATAGACAGGCTTTGTTGTTGTTGTTGTTGTTCTTTTTGTTTTGGTTCGGGATTGTTGTGGTGATTTTCGTTGTTGTTTGATGGTCGCGCAATGGATTGATCTGGAGCCCTGTATTCTGATCGTGCTGATTTGGACGAGCCCACGGCTTCTTCCCCTTTTCCCCCTTTCCCCCTCCATTTCGTCCCTGCCACACCCCAACCAACCAAAGCCGCTTATCTTTCTTCCCTCCTCCTCCCCCAAATTTTTGAACTTTCAAAAAAATCTTTTCCTGATTCGTCTTACACAACTTGCGATCCGGCTAGATGCTCCTTTTTACCTCAGTTCACCAATCCTTCTGACTTGATGATTGCTGCCCGACGAAGCTGGAGCTTCATCTGTCATGTTCATCTAAAGGTCCGTTTTCCAGAAACTCGCACTGCATCCGTCTGTGATTGTCAGTCAGCATGGGAGAAGAAAAAAAATGACAAAAAAGGATCCGTTGAGCAGGGTCAGGCTGCCTCTGGACTCCTAGCTTTTTGAAGGCATGGAGACTCCGGTTCAACCTTACATTTCGCGAGCGAACAAAGCGCCAGAAGAAGCAGGCAAAGGAATCATTGTCACTCTCGTAACAAAATCGGAAATATTCACGTAAATTAGATAAACGAGCGCCTGGCTGGTTGATTGTTAATTTGGGGTTGGAGGTTCCCGCACCCTCTTTTTTGGACCTTTACTAGTAGTCTCCACTGGCCCCAGCCAACGAACATTGCTTGCCGACAAGCATCTAGGCAAGTGCAAGGGTGCGCGCAAGCTTGGATTTTGCCTGGCAAACCTCGTGCAGCAGGGCCCGGTCCGAGCGCGTCTGCATTTGAGGCCGCCTCGCGGCTCTCGTAAAAGAGGCCGGCAGAACCACCGCGGCCGCTCGCTGTCTGTGCATTCTCGTTTGCACAGCCAGAACAAAACTGAAACCGCGGCAACAAGGAGCCGCGCGAGGCAGTCGCACATTGGCAAGCAGTTGATTCGGCTCGCGCAAATTAGAGCACCACCATGCCTCAAGACACCTCGCTCCACAAGGCTGCGAACCAGGGCGACGTGGAGGCCTGCAGGGAGATATTGGATTCGGGTGAGGTCGATATCAACGCCCCAGGAGCCGCAGAGCGAACTGCGCTGCAACGCGCAGTTGGTGGAAACCACATGGAGCTTGCCAAGCTCCTCATCGAGCGTGGCGCTGATGTCAACAAAAAGGACAAGGCCGGTCGCACGTCGCTGCACTGGGCAGCCATCGGGGGTCATCATGAGCCAGTACAGCTTCTCCTCGAAAACGGCGTCGATATCAACGCCAAGACTTCATCAGGCATGACGGCCCTGCACGGTATTGTGGAGGGCAACCGTCTGGAATGCGCCAACGTGCTTATTGGACACCACGAAAAGGTGGTCGCCGGTGAAATTCAGGGCACGCCATTGGACTTTGACGCTGTTGACGGTGAGGGCAAGACTGCAATGGCCATTGCCAAGGAGAAAAAATTCCCGGAACTCTTCAAAATGTGCAAGGAGAAACGCCTGCTCAAGCCTGGTGAGAACGCGAACGGGGCCTGCGTCATTTGCTGACCATCGGTATACGTTGTATCGACACAATTGTTGTTGTTGTTATCTTCCTCTTTTCTTTCTTCTCTTCTTTTTCTCTCCAGAGGAATGGAAAGAGAAGAAGCACGAGAGCCTGGTCGACACATTGAGCGAATAACTGATAGAGACAAGTCCCGAGGGTCACATCTACATGGTGGTCGATTATGATGGCAGCAGTATGCAAGAATACAGCCGATTATGCTGATCTCTTGTTTCTTTCCCATTTGAAATATCTCGACTTCAACACAATTTTCTTATCTTTCCCACGCGCTCGATTCACCCGACACTTGAATTTTTAACACATTATCCTCTTGCGTTCTTCTGAGAAAGATAATGCATGGCACCTTTAGACGCCGACTGATTATGGTACTTTACACTCAAAGTGCCCGACAGTCGTCCGAAAATTATTGCGCGTTATCTGCTGGCCTTGGGCTCATGTCTAAAAACTTGCATGCAATCAGAGTGTTGACCGACCCCATCATATGCAACTTGGGTCGAATTTGAATGAGCTTGCGCTGCGTATGATTTCTCTGCGGCATGTACCCCACAGTCTATAAGATGTACCTCGAGATCGAAGCACGTGTAAGTCTCTTGCAACAGCAATTTATACTAAATTTACAAACTAAATCTATAACTTGGGAACACCGCCCCCTCGCTTATTACGGCACATCCTAAGCGCGTAGAGTACGGAGACGCTGCGTCAATGCGCGCATATTCACAGAATCTTCATCACGCTGGCGCTCGAGAAGATAGGCGGACGATGCATTAATTGTGCGCGTCGCACGCTTGATAGGCCAAAGAGATTCGGTCGGGGCGTCGTCAAGTGCACCACGAGCCCAGTAACTCGCAGCGTTCAATTTGGAAGAACCGACTTTGGCTTTACGGACCTCGTTATCGATGGCATCGTCGTCGTTGTCGTCATCGTCATTGTCATCGTCATCATCGTCATCATCGTTGCTGTCGGTGTCGTTCGTGTTGTTCTTCAGGCTGCGGGCGTTTCCAGGAAGAGTACTTTTCGTCGAGTACAGAATCGGGTCGCAACAGCTGTTGCTGTAAATGACGAGGAGGGCGACATCCCCAGGCTCTGCGAATTCCGTGGAACGAGGCCGATGTGGTGCAGGTACACAGCCATGACGAGCGGTTGGGCCACAAGCAAAATACTCGGGGGCCGCACTGAGGGCATCGGAACAGCAGATCTGGCTCTTTTCGGATGAAAATGTATGGACGCGACATCCTCCTGTGCTGCCCGCGTCAAAGTAGGTTTCGCACATGGTACACTGGAAGAGCTTTGTAGCGCCCCAAAGCGTCCAAAATATTCGTTTCCATTCTTGTGCTTTGCGATGGCGCATGGGGACAATAAAGCTGCGCACCACGTCCCAATCATCAGCAATGGAATCATGGCGCTGGCAGAGTCTGCCGTTGAAGTCTACACTTGCTGGAGCGCGTGGGCAGATCAGACGGTCTGCAAAGCGCCTCGAGTAAAGCGCAGAGCAGTGCTTGCAGGAGGTCAAGGCGGGGCCGTGGTTCTGCAAAAGCTCTTCGGCGCGCAGACGGTACAAGGTGCCAAGAATGGCATTGCGCGGGTCCGAAAGACCAATCAGTGTATTTAGCGAGATGAGGCGGGCAAGACGGCGCACGGTGGCGTCGCCGAGACAGGTAAGATCGATGGGAAGTGCCATGATCTCGCAAAGATGTTGAGCCACAAAGGCCGTGGCCTCTTGCACGAGAGTGCTCATGCCCAGAAATTCGGAGGCAATAAGAACAGAGGTTGCACTCCGGATGTCAAGACGTGCATCGTCGGGAGAGCGAATGCGTCGCATCAGCCACTCGAAGATCTTCACGTCGCAGTGCACAGAGATGTCCATTTTATGCAAATCCTTGAGATACGGTCGAAAGTACGGCATTTCCCGAACAAGGACGTCCTTGTCACAGGAAAAGTCGCGCGAAAGTTTGTGCGCCTTGTCGCGGACGTGAATGACAACCTCACGTTTGCGTGCAGGTCGCTCGGGGCTCGCACGGCTTCGGGGACTTGCTCGCGGAGACGCAGATTCCCGTTTCTTCGCTTTTCGTTTGGCGCTTTGCGGTGTCATGCTCTTGCGAGACGTTGATGTGGGCCGGTGCTTTTTCGTTGTCTCGGAGAACGCTTCTCGTGGGGACGTTCGACTCGCGCGTGGCGACCCTGCTTGCACATTTTGCCAGTTTGTAGCAGCGTGCGGTGGCATTAGTTTCACGACGCTGGCATCGTTGGCGCGGCTGCTGCTACTGCTGCTGCTGCTGCTGCTGTTGGCATCGCGCGTTTGCGCTTGCCGTGCGTCTTGGGTCTGGCGACCGCTTCCCGAGATGCCACCCCCGGCGCTTGTTGCTCGTGATGTTGCGTTTGGTTTCAGGTTGTCAGATCGCGGCGGTTGCCCGTCTCCTCCGTCTTGGCCCGCTTGTACCTGTAGCGCCAGAAGGTTCAAACGCTGCTGCTGTTTGCGCGCCAGCGCTGCGCCTGCGGACACGGACGGCTTGAGACGTTCCATCACTCTCTCTGCTTTCCTCCCTCGCGCGGTGACGCTAGACATTCTGCCCAAGTCGCCCCCTCGAGCCCAAAGTCCATTCCAATCCGCCACGGCGGCAGGCTGCGATGAGGTCTCTAACCGTCATTTTCTTTCATTTGGCCTAGCCTAGGCCTAGTTTTTTTTTTCTCGTCTCTCACGCTCACGCGCTGTGACTTGCCGACAGCGACCATCGACATGACCGCCAAGCTTTCGAGTCAGGCTGCAGGCTGGCACTGCATTGCAGAAGAATGCGCGGATTTGCCGTCCGTCAGGCGAGGCCTCCAAAAGTTTCTCGTGTGGTGATGGCCGGCAGACTTGAAGGCAAGGCAAGGCAAGGCAAGGCAAGGCAGAGCCATGCATGTGCAGCAGCATCCCCTTCAAGTTAGGAGAAAAGAATCTCGCACTTTGCTTGCTCGGTGCAATGCGCACGCGCGGAATTTTTATACTGTTACTTATTAGCAACCAGCGACACGCCGACCACAACCACGACCACGACCTCGCAGTTTCGAGGCGCAAGAATACGATGCCTCTGTTGATGGACGCACGGACGAAGGATCGACTTTCGTGGAAAGAAGAGGTGACCAAGCGAAGCACATGGCCGAGCGCACTGAAAACTCGCAGATCGGCGACGCGCGCTCCTCCTCCCTCCCTCCCTCCCTCCCTGCCCTCCCTATCTCCTACATACGTCATGAGAGTCGTATACTAACATGTAAATGTGACGCTGCCGTCATTACTCCTTGGCCGTCGCATCTCGTCCCGTCTCGTCTCGAGGAAAAGCCCGGCCGAGCCCAACTCCGATAGGAAGGGCCCGTGGTGTAAGCGCCGCTCGCCAAAGTGACGTTGCGCGAGGTCCAGCGGCGCTGCACTGCAGACGCCCATTCCTCTTCCCCGCGCGCGACGCAGAGCGAGGCCGGCAGCGAGCTCTCGCGCACGCGCAGAGCACGCGCACGACACGTGGGCTTTAGCAGCGGCAGCAGCAGCAGCAGCAGCAGCAGTAGCAGCATTCCAGCCTGACCCGGAGTAGCGCCATCAACAGGGAAGCAAAGCGGGCAGGGACGGCTGCCTCCTCGATCTTCGCTTGACCGCTAGGAGTAGCAGCGGCCGCAAGCGCGCGCGCGCGCGCAGAGGGAGACCATGGGCACGCTGGCAGGTCACGTGATCCCCGGGGCGGAGTTCATGATCCTGGGGATCCTACTCAACCTCGTCTTCAAAGCAGAGCAGTTTGCACAGGCGAGTGCAGAGCACGTGGCGTGCAACTACGCTTCCGTTGGAGTAGAGGACGAGGACAAAGAGCTGCAGCCAGTAAGGCAAACGCAGCCCGAGACGCACCAGAAGACGGCCCGCGTCAAGCTCGTCTTCTCTCTCTACGCCCTCATCTCCATCATTATGGGAATTCTTTACGAGGGCCTGGGTGCCGTGCTCGTCAAGAGCGGCGACTTTTTCGAAGAAAAGGGCCATCTCACCATGTACCTTGGCTTTGTGCCTGCGAGCATTGCCTTTGGGCTCGAGAGCGGGCTTTTTCCGGGGTCCGACTACGCGACCCACGTGCAGCCGGCGCCTCTGCTCAGCCAGGCGAGTTTCACCATGGGATTCCTGAACCAGTGGTACCTATTGGCTGCGCACGCCAAGATGAAGAAGCCAGGAGCTGACTTTCTCTTTCACAAATTGTGGGCTGATACGGCGCTTTGGCTCTTTTTGGTGTACGGTCTGTCGGTGCTGGCCCAGCTTGCGAAGCAGGAGCGTCTCGCGCGAGTGGCGCAGCTTAGTTGCCCGGCTTTTCTCCTCATGCAGGGCTCGTGGATCTGCCTCATCGGCTCGATCATGTTCCCGGTCTACGGTGAGATGCACGACGACGTCAGCATGGAGAGCATTTCGGCACTCTTTGGCCTTTGCCTTTTGGTCTGCATGGTCCTGCAGTACGTTTTTATCTCCATTGTCCCGGCTGGGTTTGCGCGCTGCTACCAGCGTCTCTTGGCCTAAGCTCGGATCTCGTACTCCCACTTTGTCGGCGCTAGCGAAGCTGGCAGAAGGTTTACAGTGATGCTTGAAGTGTTAGGTATCGCTGTTGGCAAGCTTAGTTGAAAAGGGCAAATCCATCATGCTCGAGACAAGAGGAGAGAAGAAATTAGGGACCAGAAACGAAAGAGCGAGTGGACGTGCGAGCGAAATCGTCTGTTTGGCCATGGTGGGCTTTCTTTCCATGCCTTGCATGCGTTGCGCACGTTAGCAGAAACAAAAAGGTAGTCTCCGCTATACTCTTGTCTTCCTCTTGAGCACCTAGGCCCCAAAAATGCAGTGTAGACGTCTTCAGTCAACAAATTAAGCCAAGTTGTCGTTGTTTTCATTGTTTTCACTGCACTCACAGTTAAAATGTTTAACGAGGTTTCCTACGTATGAAACCAACAAGACAAATTGTCATCAAAGTTGTGGACTTTCGTCGTGTTTGAGTGCGTCATTCACGTTTAGACCCGGACGACGAGATGCGCACAGGAGAGAAAGACAGAGAGAGAGAGAAAGTCAAGGAAGAACAAGAGGCAAAGACAAGAAAGACGAACTGACAAGTCGAGCAGGTTTGAACATCAGAGAAGAGAAGAGAGGCATTCCGACGCAAGTCGGGAAATAGGGTTACTGCTTAGAGTGCCTTGACGGCGTACATGCGGGCGGGGAAGTTTGCCTTGCGCGTAGCCTCGCGCTTGGTCACACGGCGCACGTACTTGCGGGCAGCCTTGCCGCTCTTCTCGGTAAGGGGCTGGCTGGAGGCGCGCACGTAAAGCTGGTCCTTGGTGAGAGCTCGCCGGAGGGCACGGGTCTTCTTGGAGCGAAGGTCAAGGTTCTTGCGCTTGGAGCCGGCGCTCTGCTCGAGGGCGGCCTTCTTGTTGTTGGTGTTGATGACGGTAAGAATGCGCGCGATCTGCTTGCGGACAGACTTAATCTTGGCCACCTTGGAGTGTGCGCTCTGGGTCACCTGGGCAACACGGAGGCTGCTGAGCTCCGCCTTGGTCTCCTCAAGGGACTTGAGGAGGTCCTCGGGGGACTTGCTCTTGATGTCGGCCATCTTCATGAGAGCTGTGCGTTCGAACAAGTTCAATCAATAAGTCAGTCAGTCAGTCAGTCCTTCATCTGTTCAATTTCCTTCTCCGTCGTCCTGCCAGGGGGGGACCTGACTGTCGTGATACCAACGCAAACGCAGACGCTCTGGCGGTCCTTCTTTCCGAGGCCATCTGCGCGCTGCGCGGTGCCTCCGGCAGGCCAGCCAGGCGGGCGCGCGGTCGGCCGACCGAGCGGCCGGCCAGCCAGCCACCCGCTCGCTTGGTCATCCGGCGGCATGGCCGCGGCGCCTCCGACCTCGCCGAGCGTCCGCGCGCGGTCCTGACCCGCGCCGTCCGCGGCCGACCGCGCGGCCCTCCGCTCCCCGCGCCCGCCCCCCGCGCGCACGTACACATGGCTGCTGCTGCTGCTGCGTGCTCGACTGCTCCGTGCAGGCCGCTCGCTGGTTGATGTTTGCCTGGTCCTCCTTCGCCTCCTCCCTCTCCTCGCCTCCTCTCCTCGCCTCTCCTTGCCGCCTCCGCCTGCTTTCCCCGCCTCCGTTCTCTCTCTGGCCCCGCGGGCCCCTGTGGCCGCGCCGCCGCGCAAGTGCGCTAAAGCGCCGGGGCAAGTAGCGCAAAGACCTATTCCGCAATTGCGCCCGCCGCCCGCCGCTCCAGTGACCATGAATCGCCGAGCGCTTGCCGCGCGTATTCTGCACTTGCGCGAGGCGATAGTATACTTGCGCCCACTGTGCCTGGCCCAACATAACCCACTTGTTCTGGACCGCGTTCCGTTCTCGGAGATCGGGAGAATCTCAAACTAGGGTTAGGGCATCGTCCAGGGAGGTATGAGGGCGCTTCGGGACAACCTGTTTCGCCGGGCGCACGTGTGGTTGGCGAAGGGGGAAAAGCAGGGGGGAGGCATCTCGGCCAAGAACAAGGGCACGAATGACGGGCGGCGGGCGGGCCGAGGAGCATAGCACGAATCAGCAAGCAGCGCGAGGAAACGTAGCAGCAGCAGCAACAAGACCAGCACGATGGGCGACTCTCTTACGCTTCGCGGACAGCTGTCCGGACACGAGGGCTGGGTACGTGAAGGCTTTGGCGGCGTAGGCCGTAGATAGATGGACGGAGAGATGTGGAGGGACGGGATGGATGCTTGCTTGTCTTCCTGACTGGCTGGCTGCCTGCTTTGCAGGTTGTTGAGTCCGCGGCGGGCTTGTCGGCCAGCCAGCCAGCCAGCCAGCCAGCCAGCAAGTTGTCCATCTGCCTATTCTTTCGTCTATCTCTTTGTCTGTCCAAATTGAGGGGAAGACCGTGTGTCGAAGGATGAATGAATGAATGATCGAACTAACCTGACAAACGGATGATCGCGACCATGTAAAATGATAAACAGGTGACCGCTATCGCGACCACCCATGAGAACCCCAACATGGTCCTGAGCGCCAGCCGCGACAAGACCGTCATCGTGTGGGCCCTCACCCACAACGAGCAGATGGGCTTCGCCCGCCGCGCCCTCACCGGCCACCACCACTTTGTTGAGGATGTCGTCATCTCCAGCGACGGCCAGTTCTGCCTCTCCGGCTCCTGGGACGGTACCCTCCGTCTCTGGGATATCAACACCGGCGCCACCACCCGCCGCTTTGTTGGCCACAAGAAGGACGTTCTCTCGGTTGCCTTCAGCCTTGACAACCGCCAGATCGTGAGCGCTTCCCGCGACCGCACCATCAAGCTCTGGAACACCCTCGGTGAGTGCAAGTACACCATCACCGAGGACCAGCACACCGAGTGGATCTCGTGCGTGCGCTTCTCGCCCCTCCACACCAACCCTCTCATCGTCTCTGCCGGCTGGGATGGCATCGTCAAGGTCTGGAACCTCTCCAACTGCCGCCTCAAGGCCAACCTCATCGGTCACACTGGCTACCTCAACAGCGTCACCGTCTCCCCTGACGGCTCCCTCTGCGCCTCGGGCGGCAAGGACGGCAAGGCCATGCTTTGGGACCTCACCGAGGCCAAGCTCCTCTACCAGCTCGACGCCAACGAGATCATCCACAGCCTCGTCTTCAGCCCCAACCGCTACTGGCTCTGCGCCGCCACCCAGTCTGGCGTCAAGATCTGGGACCTCGAGTCCAAGGTCGTCGTTGCCGACATCCGCCTCGACGAGGACGACGAGGAGGTCCACGGCGACAAGTACCAGCCCCCCTTCTGCACCAGCCTCTGCTGGTCCTCGGACGGCAGCACCCTCTTTGTCGGCTCCTCGGACAACCTCATCCGCGTTTACGTCGTCGGATAAGTGCTTGCTCAATCCCAACTATATTCCAATTTTGGTTCGCTGAATCGCTGTTGTTTACTTTCACCTTGGCTTGTACTTGATTTTCCTTCTCTCGTTTGCACCATAATGCAAAAGGTTTTCTTGTTTGCTGAGACTTGAACGGCAAGAGGATCTTCTTCCGGATGTGAGAGAGATCCCAATCGATGTCAAAGGTTGAGTTGATGGATGCCATGGACGATACTTTCTATTATCGGATCGATCAATCTCACTCCGTTTCCGAAGTAATGGTTGCACAGCATACGGCACAGCAACTTGATTATAGAGAGTCAGAACGCATTGATTTTTTGCATTTCAAAATGTTTTATATTCCAAAAAGAGTCTCCACCATACACTCCTTTGGTTACCGTGCTTGATTATGCTTGCGGTCGAAACCGCAATGACACGAATCGCTTTACATGTAGCAACCAAACGAGCGAGCGAGCGAGCAAGCAAGCAAGCAAGCAAGCAAGCAAGCAAGCATAATATATTGGTCCAAAGGCTTTCCTCCAACAAAGAAGGAGGAGGAGAAGAGAAAGACGAAGACGAAGAGGAAAAGGAAGAATGGGTCATCGCTTTTTCCCCTTCTTCTTCTTACTCTTTTGTCCACCTCCGGCCGCTTTCGCGCGCGCTTTCGCCTCGAGCTCAGCAGCACGCTCAGCAGCTGCAACGCGCAACTTTTCCTTTTTAGCAGCTTCGCGCTCGCGACGACGTTGATTGCGCTCGCGCTCCGCGCGAATTTCTTCGAGCCGCTCGAGGTCGGCGGCGCTTTCGATCGTCTGACCGCTCGCAATGAGCATTTCTTCTTCGCGCTCCGCGGCAAGCAACTTAGCAGCGGCCTCAGCCTCGCGCGCGGCTTGCTGCTCCGGTGTCTCTTGGACATAATTTGGGTTATCAATCTCCACAAGATCTTGAACAGCAAGGCTCTTTTCCTTGGTGAAGACGGCAGTTTGTGGCGTCACGCGCATCTCTTCCACGCCAACGCTCACTTCATCGACAGAAGTCTGAGAAATCGGGGCTCCTGGCGCGGCCTCAGTACCGTCTGCAGGCCCGCTCGGCGTGTTCGACGAGGCCATGACGTCGCTCCCGGGTTCCTTGGGCTGCTCGTTCTCCGCGCCCTTGTCGTCGTTCTTTACCACATTGTCCTCAGCTCCCTTGTCCTCCTCATCGCTGGACCCAAAGTCGAGGTCAAGGTCTGAGTTGTAGCCGGCCCCATTCTCCTTTGTCCCCTCCGCTTGCGCATCCTGTGCGCGCAGCAGCGCGCCGTCTGCGCCTTCCATCGCTCCAGACGCTGACCAACTACAAAAGTTGGCGCTTTGTTTGCCCACCACTGTCTGTCTGTCAGTCGGTCTGTCACGTCCCCTTATGAAAAACTGAGTTGCGCACACACACTGCTCTGTTGCACATCTGTAGGGGTGGTGGCGGGGCGGGAACGTCGTCATGAGAACTTAGAACCGGGCCTCGCGCGGATCTCCACGAGTCCGCGCAGGACCGACCCAGAGGCGCGAAGCGCTCGCAAGGTGCGCGCGAGGCCGGCCAAGCCAGCCGGCAGACAAAGACCGTAGGTACGCGAGGAAAGGAAAAGAGGGAGGTAGTGGGAGGGCGCAATATTCGTCCGACGAAGGTAAAGGGATCAAAGACCTCGTGCAGTATCGGTTTGCTGGCGAGAGAAAAGTCCAGCGACGACGACGACGACGACGACGACGACCGATAAACGAACACCGGGTGATACAGAGAGTGACACGCAGCTAGGAGAAGGCGCGAACAGACGCAGCGCCGCGTACGGGTACGGGACTCGCAGCGGAAAGCAGTGTGCACATCCATCGTTTGTCTGCCGCGCGGCACATTGCCAGACGCCGGCAAAAAAGGCGTGCGATTCGTATTCATGGCCGCCGATGCAAGGTTAGCCGAGATCCCGGCTGTACTTGATGCGCTCGAGGCAGGAGCAGCAGCACGAGGAGGAGGACGAGGAGGAAAACGGGCCAAAACTGCGAATGGAAATCGCGCTCAGAGACGCTCGAGAACAGCAGCAGCTGGCGAACAGCGCAAATGGTGCTTGCCAGATCTGGAACTTGGAATCAAGGCAAGCTACACCACCAAACAATGGCGGCAGCGCGAGCGACATATGCACAAGCGCGCATTGAGCTCGATGCGCTCTGCTGTGGCTCAGTCGGTAGAAGAGCATATGGTTATGATGAGACGCCAAGAGGAGATTCATGCCCTCGGCACCAACAACAAAGCGCACGCTATCGAGCTGCAGTTGGCAAAGCTTAGACGCGAGAATGAGGACTTGGCGCATCGTCTCGCCAAGGTGCAGCAGACGGAAACAGAAATCACAGCCACAAATATTCCTAGTCGACGCTCGCATGTTAAGGCAAGCCGGGATCGCAAACGCTTCCTTGACACGGCGCGTCGCGCTGCACAAGCGAGGCTTGAACGTGAAAATGCGCAAATCTTGTCACGCCTCGTCACGGCGCGGCCCTCGGTCAAACCGCGCCGCGAGCTTCTGAACGAGTACAAGCATCACAAGAAAGTCAGTCGAAATATGTGTCGCCTCGCGGTGCCGCCCGATGCCATGGGCCGGCCTCCGCGCGGTGCGCTGCGACGTGGCCCACTCCCATCGCTTGGAAAAAATGAATCTGCTCCTGAGCTCGCGGGCACGGCATGCGACCAAGACGATCGCCCGGGGATCGAGGGTTGTGATTCAAGCTGGCAGCATCGACTGGGTTCCAGCCACGACCCGTTGCGAAGACCGCTCTCAAGGTCGACAGAGTCCACTTATCAAAGGGCCTGTACACCTGGTGTCGACGAGGTGCATGCCATGGGAGGCGCACCTCGACCCATGTCCAAGGAGGAACATCGGGCGCAGCACGCACAGGATCGTGCTGATTGGTCAACCATTCGCTCTAACGAAGACCGCGGCCAGCTTTGTCACCAGCTCGTGCGCATTCCTCACGTACGTCCTGGCCAGCAGCCTACGTTGCTCGAGGCTCTACTCATTGGCTTCAAACACCCAAAGGAAGCTGATCAGCTGCTCTTTGAGGTCACGGCTGGACCTGTGACACGCTACGCCAAAGTTTCGTATGAAGCCATGCGACTTGCTCTTGAAGATGCTGCTGTGCACGACCAGCGTGTCGTGCAGCGCGGCGTCACGCTTGCCGAGGCAGCAGCTGCACATTTGCGGTTTTTTGGCGACGGTGCGACGCTTATGCTCATTTGGCAACAGCAAGGACACGTACTTCAGTAGCAAGTCATTCTCGCGCGCCGTAAGATGCCCACAGCAGCAAGAATAATCCAACATGGCCAAGCAATACCAACATTAAGACTCCTTCTAAGCGCTCTCGGCGCCGGGTTGTGCAGAAAGCGATGAAGTTATTTGTTTTTACCTTGCCGTCTCCATCACAAAATTACGAAGAGACAGAGAGCAAGAGCGAGAGCACACGCGAAAACGCTTCCTCTCAAGATGTGCAATCGGAAGGGTATCTATTCTGTCATTGCGAGGCTTCAGGCTTGGTCACACAACAAAAAGTCGAGATTGTCATCGCGACAGTACCAAGAATGCTCCATGTCGAGCCGCGGTCGATTATTGACCGCGGTCAAATGATTGACAAGACAAAGTCCTTGTCTCTTGGCAGAATGGGAAATCGAACAAGTATCTGTTCTGTTATTGCGAGGCTTCAGGCTTGGTCACACAACAAAAAGTCGAGATTATCTTTGCGACAGTACCAAGAATGATTCATGTCGAGTCGCGGTCGATTATTGACCGCGGTCAAATGATTGAAAAGACAAAGTCCTTGTCTCTTGGCAGAATGGGAAATCGTACGAGCATCTGTTCTGTCATTGCGAGGCTTCAAGCTTGGTCACACAACAAAAAGTCGAAATTTCCATCGCGACCATACGGACAATGCACTTCGTCGAGCCGTGGTCGAGTGATTTTGACAGGAGAAAGGCCTCGCCTTTTGGCAAGTCGAAAAGACGTGCAATTTTAAGCCCCACAGCCGGCCAATTCTCCTTGAGCTCCCATCCCCTTCACACACGCACACAAGAGAAACTCTAGACAGACGCTCGCTCACATGAGCTTGGGAGGGACAAGAATGTCATTGACTTAGTGTTCTGATGCAAATGATTTCTCTCTTTTACAGGACGGAGAAGAGCGCTAAACGCAGAGATTATTGTGCGCACAGCTGGTCGAGGGCAAAAGCATTCTAGTGGTGGCCCTCCTCGCCCTCGGGCCACTCCACGATGATGGGGGGCTCCTCGAAGGCATGGAGAGGAGGGGGGCTGCTAAGAACCCACTCGAGGGAGAAGGCAATGTTGTCCACAATAAGGGCACCCTTGTCGGTGTACTCCTTGGGGGGCTCGACGTAGTCCTTGTCGGTGGGGATGTCGTACACACTGAGGCTACGAACGGCGGTCGGCGCGAGCGCGCGCTGGACCTGTGGTGCGCGGAGGGCGCCTGTCCGGTATAATTTTTTGGGAGTATGGGTTTGCGGATCGCAAAGTGCCAAGATTATGTAAATGTCAGTCATGATTTCTCCGAGAGCGCCACATTGCAAAATCCCTCAGAAGAGACACATCAAGAAGAATCACTTACCCACGGCGCTCCGGCGAACAGCAGAGAGCATCTTGGCGAAAGGGTAAAGGTTGACTGGACGTGAAATGAACCTAACAGTGCTTTTCTGTGCGTGGAAACAAGAAGGCGAACGGGTGCAAACGAGTGCCAATCAGCGTGAGTCAATCGTTGTTCCTTTTTCCCGGGCCTTCGTTTCGTCCGTCCACGCGGATCGATTCGCCCTCGCCGGCTTGCAAGCGCGAGCCTCCCTCTCTCCCTCCCTCCTCCTCCGTCCTCGCGACGCTGCGCGTGCTCCCGCGGCCCCCTCGCGCGTCCGCGCGGCGCCGGACGTTCTTGCTGCGGACGTTTTCGCCGGCTGCGTCCTGCCGCCGTCATCGCCATCTCGGAGGAGAGCGCGCGGCGCCGGCCGGCGCGCGAGCACCCCTCCGCGCCGCGCCCTCGCCGCGGCCTGCGCCTCCCGCGCCGCGCCCGCGCCCGCGCCCGCGCGCCCGCGCCGCCCGCGCCTCGCCGCCCGCGCGCGCTCGCGGCCACCTACCTGCGCGATGTCTGTCTGTCTGTCTGTCTGTCTCTGTCTGTCTCTGATTCCCTCGCGGCTGCAGCGGGCCGCGGCAGTGCCTCGCCACAGGGCTCTATCCCCGCGCGCACAGGGCCTATTCCCGCGCGCAAGTGCGCCTCCGCCCGCCGCAAGTGGACTTTGCGCACACCGCGGCGCGCCCGCACCGCCCGCGCTGCAGTGCAGCAGAAGTGACTTGCAGAGGGCAGAGCTGCGCACACTCGCAGTGCATGCAAGTGGGCTATTGTGCAGCGCAGCGCGCTGCAAGGGAGGGAGAGAGAGAGAGACTCCGAGCAGGGACGCCGCGGCAACCCGAAGAGGTCGAGTCGAGGCCGGCACACCTTGCGGCGCTGCGGCTGGCACTGCGGCAGCTGCAGCAGCCGCAGCGCGACAGAGCAACGCGACGATGCACGATGGTAGCAGCGCCACGCCACGATGGTATAGCAGCTGCAGCAGCCACCTGGCAGGCATCCTAGCAGGCAAAGCAGGCAGCCTAGCCTCCTTTCTAGGCTGGAGCTGCAGCATAGGAGTCACTAAACGCCGCTAAGACCCCACCCGGGGGAAGAACGCCTCGGTGCTCGCAAGCAGCGTCCGTCCCGAGGAGAGAACGGAAAAAGAACGATGCAGCGAGAGGGTTGGGGATGAGGGATTCCGGCGCGGGAGAGCGCCGGGATACTTTGCCCTGGAACGGTGTGTACCATGGGCGGTGAATGCCGGACTAGGCCCCAGAATGGGGCCAAATTATGTGCAGCCGCGGAAAGGAGAGAAAAGGGAAAAGAAGGGGAAAGGATCGGGTAGTTCTACGCGACTGATGAATCCCCCCTCTAGGCAATTTTTGACTTCAAAACTTTTTACCTTTTTTTGAAGTTTTGCTATGATTACTATGGAGGGCCATCAAAATTTCGAAATATTGTGCTCAGTAGAACAACATAGCACGAAATTAGGGACACATACAATGTGTCTTTCTAGTGGACCTCACAGCTGGCCTGCATTTTCTCCCACAGACCTTACGAGGGTGCTCCAGTGGCACTCCTCTCAATTTCGTGTTACGCATGGGCAAAACTCCATGCGCAACATCCTCACATCTTAAGGTTTACCTCACAGCTTCCACTGGCAGAGAGGCCTTCTTCGTCCTTGGCGGTTGACCTTGGCTGGGGCGTGGCAGCAGCGGCAGTAGACAGGAAAAAACCAATCGCTGCAAGGAGACAGACATCACACGCCCCAAGCACGCATCTACGTATGGTGGGCGCGCAATCAGCGCGCCCCGCAAGGGGGCCGCGCGCAGCCTCTGAAGACGAAGAAGGCGAAGAGCCGGCTTCCGACACGTGAGACAGCTCACCACGTGATGGGGATGACGACGGCGATAACGATAGCGACAGCGAGGCTGACGTGCAAGAAGATGAAGTCACCTCCACGGGCAAGCGGCGCACAGTCAAGCTTCGCGACACAGAGAAGAATCGAGTGTCTGCTCTTTGCAAGGAAGTGTCGAGAATCAGCATGAAAGATGCTCAAGCAGCCTATGTTTCTTTCAATTTTCGAGCGTGGATCTTCGAGCACCCGAGGCGGCTTTATCTGACTTGTGAGGAAGTATCCGCTCGCCCTTGCGCGATTTGGTGGTCATCCAAATTATTGAGTGAAGACCGCCATGCTGGCTGAGCCAGGGTCATTTTTTGGGCATCGGCCATGGCGTAGTCAAGATCATCTCGATCCCAGTCGATACTGTACNCCCATGGGCGGCAAGGTGTGCACGATGATGGTGTGCGATGCGAGGACCCCCTGCCTGTTCTGGAGACGGTGAGAAGAGTCAGGTGGCACGACGGAAGGCGAAGCCGAGGAGGCCACCTTGACAGAATCAGCAGCGTGCGGTCCGAAGAGGAGTCGTTGCTTTGCTTCAATCGCGGATGCAGGCTGCGATCGGGCGACAGTCGCGACACGTCTGGCGCAGACGGACGCGAGTGCAGCGGTGCGGCGAAAGAAGGCGTGCACTCGATTGCCAGGTCGCGTCGAGGAAAGAAAAGTCCCGACTGAGAGGACACGCACCGACACGAGTTGCAACAGCCAGCTGCAGCAGCAGCTTGCTGTCGCAAGAAGAATAAAGAAAGTCAATCTTAGTGAAAACAGGATCTCAACTTGACTGGAAGCAAGCATGAAGCACGCGCTCGCGTGGACAGCTCACCGTCTCGGAGGTGGGACGCTTCTCTTGAGACTGCTGCTCTTTGAGCTCGTTTGGCTTCTCCCGCGTCAACCAGTGGCGTACTATATCTCCTTCTCCGTGCCGCGATTCATAGAGATTCGCATGCCAGCGCTGTATCCCTACATCGGTCCCTTTTTCGACGCTGACCTTACGCCAGCATTCTGGCTCGCCACCGTGCTAGTTCTCGTCGCGACTGGGGCAAGACTTTCTCCAAGGAGATCAAAAATGGACACGAAACGCAAAAGTGCAAAAGCGTCAAAGCCATCACCATCATCTCGGTCGGAAGACGCCTTTCCCCTCTGGTATGTGTCACAGGGTCGCTTCATCACGCGCATGCTCACGCTCACACTCATCTTCACACCCATCGCTTGGGCTATACGTGTTGGCCTGTCTGCGCAAGCAGCTGCGCGCGTTCGTGCCGAGCTGCAGCGTGCCTTTCCGCAAGTCGCAAATGAGGACAAGGAAACATTTGCGCTGGAATCTCCCTTCTCGCTGCAAGCGCACGTGACCAATACCTTTGGCGGCTTCGAGCCCATCGAGCCAAATTTCACGCTACCTTTCAAACGCGTCGAGACCGAGCACGAGAGCATGTGCGGACCGGAAAGCTGGATGGTTTCGCTCCCTGGCGACACATATTTTGTCAGTAATCGCAGAGAAACTGAGCAAGGCAATCTCAAACTTGACGTGTACCACCCGCGCGCCCCGCATCGTTCCGGGAGGTCTCCAATCGTTCTGCACGTGCATGGGGGCGGATGGCGCAAGGGCGACCGTTCCTTTATTCGCATCAACTATCATGGGGGCCTGCCCAAATTCCTTCTCGAAACAGGCTTCACGATTGTTTCGGTCTCGTACCGCCTCGCCTGCATGGGCATTGAACCCATGGACATGGTGGCGGACATCAAGGATGCCATTGAATACGTGCAACGTAACGCAGCTCTCTGGGGCGCCAATCCGGATGCAATCATCCCGCTTGGCACCTCTGCCGGGGGCCACCTTGTGCTGCTTGCCGCACTACGCAACAACATGCGAGCCGTGCGAGGAGTCGTTTCCCTTTATGGCGTTGCAGAACTGCGCAAAGACGACTTACTGTCGCGTCTGCCCTTGGGCTGGGCGGGACTGCACGCCCAGTTCTTTGTAGAAGCCACACGTCACGTCTGCCACGTGCATACTTTCGACTCGGAAGATGAGTGCTTTCGCGAGATCTCTCCGTTGGCCCATGTGCATGCCAAGGCGCCGCCTGTGCTGATGATTCACGCTGTCTCCGATCCGCTCGTTCTTATTGAGCAAGCACGTTGGCTCAACGCCTCGCTTGGTGCTGCGGGGGTTCCTGCAGCACTTGTTGAGGTAGTGGGATCCCATGACTGCGACGCGCATGTCTCTTCTCTTTGTGCGCAGACCACACTTTACGCCTTTGAGCGTTTTGCAAAGGCTGTCTTGCCTGCTCATGCGGTCTAATTGCTGATTGCTGACTGTGGTCCCTTTAGAAGTGAACACCATCCTTTCTCTTTCTGTCGGTCTCTCCGTCTGCCGGGGCTTGCTCGTTTGTTTGCTTGTTTGGCAGCCATGCGCTTTTTGGGATTGCTTTGGCTTGTGAACCAAGTTCAACTTGTGAGCCTTTCCGCCAGCCAGACCTGTTTTCCTCAACTTGAAAAGATCAAAAGAAAGCAACGCTCGCGGCGCGTGGGAAATGCTGGGCGCAGCTTGGCGAGCGAGTGGTCAGCCCGCAGCGCGGCGCTGCAGTCGCAGCGGCCTCTATCGCGCAGCGTCCTCCCTTGTCGCGGCTCGCGTTGATGGACCCGAGCTCGCACGAACAGCTGGTGATGTGGAGGTTGGCCAGCGCGCCGCCGCGCAGCGCACGTTTGCACAGGAGGACGTGGAGGCCTTTGCAGAGGTGACATGTGACCGCAATCCGATTCACCTTTTGCCCACGCAAGACAATGGTTTCGGAGGCAAGACAATCGTACATGGCATGCTTTGCGCGGGACTCATCCCCGCGCTCTTTGCGGACCGCTTGCCTGGCGCGATCTACGCCTCACAAACTCTCGACTTTCGACATCCTGTGCACCCAGGGGACACGGTGCGTGTGGAAATCATTGTCGAGCGGAAGAAAACCCTGCGCGGGACGTGCGTTGTGCAATGCAAGACCGAAGTTGCTCATCTGGATGGTCGCGCTGTTGTTGCTGGAACGGCGCGCGTCATGTTACAGAGCGATCGCCCCGCCACGCAAGACGAGGCCAAATGAGAGTATACAATCCGTGGTGTCAAGAATGGAAAGCGATTGGGTGTGCAAAGATAAAGCCACAACAACAGCCAGCTGAGTGCGATTAAGAAGTCGTCCAAGGCGTTTTCTGTATTGTCTTACTTTTTTATTTTAACTCGCGAGGGCACGCAAGCCACCGAGAATGACAAGAGCTAACACGAGGTGAGGCTCGAGCGCATGGCCCGCGTTGAGAGTAGAGGGTGCATAGGTGGGCGCCATGGTAGGTGCAAAGGTCGGAGCGCTGGGCTGAGCAGTGGGCGACGGCGCTAATGTGGGTTGCAGTGTTGGTGCAAATGTTGGGAAGCTGGTGGGCGCGTGCGTGCACGTTTCATTGGAGCGGCACGAAGGAATTGCGTCTCGGTCACCACAGACCTTGGAGAAAAAGTAGCACCTGACACCATCTTCGGCGGTCTCGTAATGAAAATCGCCAAAATAACTCTGGCACACGTCCAGGAAAGCATCGTCAACGCAGCCCGTCAAATAGTTGTCATTGAGCTTGAGTAGCGAAAGATTTGGCAACGATGCGAGTTGCTCAGGAATCTCGCCAGTGAACAGGTTTTCGGAGAGATCGAGGATTTCGAGCTTGGCGAGGTTCTCGAGTTCGACAGGAATTTCGCCAGTGAGCTGGTTGTCATTCAAATCAATATACTCGAGGTTCTCGAGCGTTCCGAGCGAGGTCGGGATTGACCCACTGAGCTTGTTTCCTGACATGTCGAGATAGGTCAGTGCTGAAAGCGCACTGACCTGCGAGGGCAGCGTGCCCAGCAGGCCAGCTTCGGAGAGATCGACATGCGTGAGCTCGGGAAGGTTCTCGAGCAGGCCTTCTGGCAATTCGCCATCAATCTCGCCGTGGCAGTCGATTACTGTCACGGACGCCGAGATATTTGGCCATACGGCGCAATCAGCGAGGACTTCTTCGGCAACCACGACACGAGGAGCGACCCATCCCAAGGCCGCGACCGCGATCGCGGCACGCACGCTCCGTGTCATGATCCTCCCTCTGCAATCCAGCCAGTCAGCCGGTCTTCGGAGCTCTTTGCAAAGTTCGCAAGCTGTACAACCAGCTGGGCGCACTCAGGCAGGCAGACAGACAGATAGACAGACCTGCAGGCAGCTGCGGTCGGCGCAGCAGCATCTCGGCGACAGCAAGAATCGGGCTTTAGCCAATTATAGCCGTTGATCCTCTGTTTTTCGAGTCTTTGTTTGTGTATAAAGAAAGAGAACTTTTCTCTCTCCTAGCTGTGAGGCCATAGTCCCACGGCATGCAGAGCCATTGTCGCTGGCCGCCCGTCGCCAACCAAACGTTCGCTTTCATCCATCCACCGCGTCCTGCCTGCCTGCCCGCCTGCCCGGCCTGCCTCTGCCCGGTCCGCGGCGGGCGCTCGTTCCCGGAACGCGCCCCGCAGGTTCCGTCTCGGTTCCGCCCGCCCGGTCTCCTCCTCGCCCTCGCGGCCGATTGCTTGGCTCCGCGAGGCCCGGCGGCGGCGCGGCGCGAGGGCCGGGACGCGCAGCGGCGGCGGCGGCAGCGGGCGCGGCGCGGCCGGCCGGCCGCAGCGGGGCGGCGCGGCGGCGGCGGCGCGGCTCGGGAGGCGGCCGCGGCTCGGAGCCAGCGCGCACGCCGAGGCCAGCCAGCCAGGTGCCAGCAGCAGCAGCGCGAAGCGCGCGGCGAGCGCAGCGCGGCAGACCGGAACGCGGAGGAGGCGGCAGCGGCGCGGCGGAGCAGCGGACGCGGGCGCAGCGGGGCCGCGGCCGTGCGCGGAGGCGAGGAGCTCGGATCGGATCGGATCGGATTAGATCAGGTCAGAGCAGAGCAGAGCAGAGCAGAGCAGAGCAGAGCAGAGCAGAGCAGAACAGAGCAGAGCAGGATAGGATAAGATAAGATGGAGCGCGTCGCGGAGCTGAGCGGCGTGGCGGCCGACAAGGGCGAGGAGGTGCGGCGGCGCAAGGACGCCGGAGAGCCCATCGAGGAGGCGCTGGCGGCGCTCAAGGCCGCGAAAGCGGACCTCGAGGCCGCCGTCAAGGAGGTCCTGCCCGCCAAGGAGAAGGAGCTCGAGGACCTGCGCGCCAAGGGCGCCGGCGAGAAGGAGGTCGCGGACGCCGAGCAGGTCGTCAAGGACCTCCAGGCCAAGCTCCCCGAGGACAAAAAGGCCAAGAAGAAGCGCGAAAAGGAGGAGAAGAAGAAACGCGAGGCCGCCGCAGCAGCAGCCGCTGCTTCCAAGGGCGGCGAGGCCAAGCCCGCCGCCGGCAAGGCCGGCAAGGAGGGCGCCCCTGCCGGAGAGAAGGGCCTCTCCAAGAAGGAGCTCAACAAGCTGCGCAGGAAGGAGGCGCGCAAGGCCGGCGATGCCGGAGCCAAGACTGACGCAGGAGCCTCTGCTGCCGCTCCCGGAGCAACGGCAGCATCTTCCAGCCCTGCGGCCGATGGCGCGGCGGCTACGGGCACCCCTGGCGCGGAGTTCCCCATGCTCGCGCTCATGGTCTCTGGCATCACGAAGCAAAAGGGCGTGCAAGGATCGACGGCCGAGTTTGGTCTCGGCGACGGGGTCAAGATCCGTGGTGACGAGACCGTTGCCCGGTACCTCGCGCGCGCCTTTCCCGACTGCGGTCTCTACGAAGGCTCCGCCTCCGCGCTCGCGGCAATTGACCAGTGGGTCGAGGCCGCACGCGTGCGGCCTCTGGCGAGCCCGGCGGCCCTCGATGCGCTCAACGAGCACCTGAGCATGCGCACTTTCATGGCCACCGCCTCGGTGTCGCTTGCCGATCTGGCTGTCTGGGCTGCGCTTGCGCGCAGCACTGGCGGCGACGCGGCGGAAGCGCAAAAGCTACCCTCGAAGAACCGACCTCACCTGCAGCGGTGGATGGACGCCCTCCTCAGCCTCGGAGAGGTCAACATGGCCGCAAACATGCTGAAAAAGTACCTTGCCGCGGGCGGCGCTCAGGGCGCGGCGGCGAGCAAGGCCGCCAAGAATGCCAAGAATGTCAAGCCTGCCGAGGGCGAGGCCAAGACCCATACTAAGAAGAAGCTCAAGCTCCCACCGCTCAAGAACGCCGTGGAGGGCAAGGTGGTCACGCGCTTCCCGCCCGAGCCGAGCGGCCACCTGCACGTGGGCCACTTCAAGGCCATCTTTATGAACAAAATGTACGCCGACTTGTACAAGGGAAAGATGCTTCTCCGCTTCGACGACACCAACCCAAACAACGAAAAGGTCGAGTTCGAGGAGGGAATCATCGAGGATGTCAAGGCCCTTGGCGTCATGCCGGCCTCGCACTCGTACACTTCGGACCACTTTGAATTTATTCTCAAGTGTGCCGTCCGTCTCATCAAGCAGGGTGATGCCTTTATGGATGACACCCCGCAGGAAACCATGAGTGAGGAGCGGCGTGCTGGTGTCGAATCGAAGCACCGCAACGACTCGATTGAGGACAACCTCCTTCGCTTCATGGGCCTTGTCTTTGGCGAGACCGCTCGCGCCAAGGCAGCAAAGTACGACGCTGCCGATGTTTTCGAGGACGAGGCGCTCCTGGCCAAGTTCGACAAGGAGCTACCCACTTACCCCAAGTGGTGTCTGCGCGCCAAGATTGATATGGCGAGCAAGAACAAGGCGTTGTGCGACCCGGTGATCTACCGCGGCAACGCCCTGCCACACGCGCGTACTAAGAACACCTACAAGGCGTACCCGACGTATGATCTCGCCTGCCCGATCGTAGATAGCATTGAAGGCGTGACGCACGCGCTTCGCGACATTCAGTACCGTGACCGTGTTCCGCTTTACGGCTGGTTCTTCCCCAAGCTGGGATTGCGCAAGGTCGAAATTCAGGACTTTTCGCGCTTGAACTTTATGTACACGCTCATGAGCAAGCGCAAGCTCAAGTGGTTTGTTGAGGAGGGCATTGTGAGCTCGTGGAATGACCCACGCTTCCCCACGGTCAAGGGCGTCCTTCGCCGCGGCATGACAGTGAGCGCTCTGCAGGACTTTAACGTGGAGCAAGGTGTTAGCAAGAACGCGACGACGATGGAGTACGACAAGTTCTGGGCCCTCAACAAGAAGCACATTGACCCGGAGGCTCCGCGCTTTATGGCCGTGAGTGGCGAGACAAACGCCACGCTCCACGTGAGCAACCCGGACGGCTCGCCGGCGGGTCTCGAGTGGGCCACGGCCCCGAACCACCCCAAGAATGCCGAGCTCGGTACGCGTGGTGTCCTCCACGGCCCCGAGGTCCTTGTCGAGCTCGAGGATCTCCAGGCCACAGAGAATGTGCCCAAGCTCACTGTGGGCGAGACAATCATCCTCTTTACCTGGGGCGTCATGAAGGTGACCAAGGTGAACGAAGACGCGAACGGCGTTGTTACGAGCGCCGAGGTGACCTTTGACCCGGACGGCGATAAGAAGAAGCCCAAGCGCAAGCTGCACTGGGTTGCCAAGAGCCCTCACACTGTTCCTCTTACAATGCACGAGTTTGATCATCTCATCACCAAGCCCAAGCTCGAGGAGGGTGAGGACTTTAAAAAGTACATCAACGATAACTCGCACGCCACGACTTCGCTGATTGGCGAGGCTGCTATCCGTAATGTCAAGGTGGACACTTTTCTCGAGCTTATGCGGCGCGGTCTCTTCCGCGTCGACGTGGCCATGAACCCGAACCACCCCATCGATCTCTTTGCCATTCCCGACGGCAGGCAAAAGGCGATGAGCACGCTTGGCTCTAAGCTCACGCATCGCTAAAGAGACATTTTCTTTTCTTTCCTTCTTTTACCTTATTGCTTTGCATTTCCTGGGTAACAAACAACCAAACAAACAAAATCCGATATGTTTGTCACTCTGAACAACACAAGAGAAAGGAATCTTGCTGCTTATGAGTGGCTGTTGTGGACAGAAAGGTTTCAGTGATGCGGGGAAGACCGCTGTTGCTAACGCATGCCCGAGTTCGAGATTTTTGGGTTCGATATCGTTGTTGGTTTCGCACCGTGAGGTTCATTCTGTACGAGGACAAAGTGACGAAGGAACGTAAAGGAAAGAAACGCATGCCATTATGAGTTAAGATGAATCCTTTTTTTGGTTGGTTAGCGGCCTTGAATGATTGATGAATGGGTGAATGGGAAATTTAGCCACATGGATCGAATGAGTGAAAAAGGGAAGCAGTATTGCCTGCTGCATGTCGTGTTCGTACAAGGGCTCAAAATCGTCAGCGCTCGGCCTCGCGCAGCGCATACGCGACATTTCCCATGGCGTGCTTGGTTATCTAAGCCGAATACCTCTTCCACGATAGGCAAGTCGATCAGTCCATTTTCATCAATCACTTGTAATGTGCAATTCTGCAAAGGATTGAGACCAATCGCTGCGCGTCAAGGCACCTTCGCAAAGGTGCTCACACTGCCGTGAGACCCTCTTGGCTGTCGATTTCCTGAAAGGCACCGGTAGGGTACTCGGAAGCGAGACCGCCTTCTCGGCCAAAGGCTTCGTCGCCCAAAAGCTGGTCTTTCGCCTTAATGAGAAGACCGCCAAAGGCGCCATAAAGGAGAAAGAGAGCAATTGCGCAAAGGAGTGCAAACGTGTCTGCGGTCACGCCAAAGTCCTTTGCACAGTCGGCGTTCATGGACTTTTTCTTGTTAATTTGTCCGCCGAGAAGCATGGCAGTGCAAAGGGTCCAGTTGAAGAGCATAAAGATGGCACCGACAAAGAGTCCGACGCCGATCGGAGTGCGGTGCTTCTTCATGATGAGCGTGCCTCCAACTGAGACAGCTACGGCACAAAAGGTAAACCATACGAGAATAAAGGCCTCGTGGTGATCAGTCACACCATCTTTCTCTGTGATGCTGCAAGAAGGGCCCTTGAAGCCACCGGCTGCTCCAAACCAGCTAAAGAGCACAAAGATTACCAAGAAGACCTGTGTCGCGTGCAGCATGATCACCATTTCCCGAAATTTACGTCGTGGACGTCGTCGTCATCGCGCGGAAAATGAAGAGTGAAGAGCGGATTCGGTTAGTCGAAAGAAATCCTCGCACTCGAGGTCGCGCTTGCAAGTTCGTGGCCTCTGCGGCGCATGTATAAAGAGGTCTGGGCATCGGCCTGGCGGGATGCAGCGTGCGGAGGACGCCCGTCTACCTCAGCAGTAAACGGCGCTCAAGACGCGAGCGAGCGAGCGAGGGCCGGCCGACGCGTCGGCTTGGCTCGCTCGATCGCCGTTGCGCCCGGCAGGGTCCTCGAGGCTCGTTGCGGCAGGCAGGTAGGCGGGCAGCAAGCAGCAGCAACGCGCTGAGACACGTACCTGAATGAGGCTCCAGAGGAGCGTGAGCAGATCGAAGTCGTCCATCCTTGCGAGTCGCAAAGAACCAGGCGGCGTGGAAAAGAGACCAGCCAAGCAGAAAATGAGGAACTGCCCAATCACTCCGGGAAAAGAGTAATAGACACTTTGACAGTCAGCGCGCACACAAGAGAAAAAGAAAGATACTCACTGTCAATCTTTTGACTGTCAGTGAGTGAGTTTGTCGGCATTTGGATCGAACGCAATGTCGATGCTCGCCAGCACAGCCAGCACAGCCAGCTCGCCAGCCCGCAAGCCGGCCGGCCAGCCTAGCTAGTCTTTAAAGGGACCAGAAGACTGACTCTACAAAGGACGACAGAATGCGCTTACTATTTCCCTTGCCAGTGGACTGCTATTCGCAGACTGTCGAGAACTCACTGTCAAGACAAAAGGTAAAACACCTCAGGAAAAACAGAAAAAAACAAGCAAAGTCGGACGAGGAACTTCAAGAAAAGAGTGGGAAATCCGTGTTGCCCTATACCGGTGTAGTAAACAAAACTTTCATTCACCAAACAATACAATAAATCATCATTCTTCTTTCACACTTGCAATGGATGAGCGAGCATCGTGCGTCAAAAGAGAGGCACTCGGCTTGAACCAAGAGAGAAAGACGACGCTCGTGAGCTGAACGCCTGTCTCAAGGTGACTTGGTCATCTCGCCAAATCTCCATCATCCTTACGCCAATCGATCACCTCAAAAGACCCGTGAGCTTTTTCCCATTGGCTCCGAGATTTGAGGAAAGACGTCCGACTCGTTTTTAATTAGCTCGCGTTGTCGAACCACGAGCGCTGCTTGTATTTGTTTGGGGGCGTGATAGTCAATGGGTCCACTCCCCATTCTCAATCTCATCGGGCCCACCGACGCTGTCAATGACAAGATCGAGCGCATCGAGGAGTTCCTTTGAATCCATACGCGGCAAGACATCGTCCCATGATTTTTTGGTGCTCTTCTCCACCTCGGAACCGTCACTCGGCGCAGGGGCAACTTCAACATCATCGATGCCCGGTGGGAGCATCTCAGAAAAGAGCGAATCAAAGCGCTGCAGACGCGGGGGCGGGCCTGGCGTTGCGGCTGACCGGTTGATACCAGCGGCCTTGAGCTGATCGAAGCGGCGGCGCGCGCCGTCGTCGAGCGGAGTGATCTCCTGGAATCCGAAGACGAGAAAGTTGAAGTAGCCCCCACCCGACATGCAACCGTACTCAAAGAGTCGGCCTGAAAAGGAGTTGCCCTCCTTGTCGACAAGACGCGTCGTGTCTTCGTCTTGGACAGTCCAGCTGATCTGGGCTGGATCTCCGACGGGGTCACCCGCAGAGAGAAAGGCCTTGACAATGTCGCCAGTGAATTTGTTGCAGACGTTCTTGTCCTCGACAAAGTCTCGCCAGAGACGAAAGTGCGGGCTACGCGAGAGTCGACCGACCATATCGCCAGCAGACTCAAAGATGAACTCATACGTCTGGTTTGCGACGATGCCGCGGTCGCCAGCATCGAGACGGATGACAAAGTATGCCTGCGACGGATCGTCAACAAGAAAGGTCGAATGGACGTAGTCCATGATGGATGTCTTTTGCTTTTCAGTGAGAGGGGTTTGCCTCTGATTCAGCTGATCGACGTCGAGCTCGATGCCAGTTGCAACAGCGAGTGTGGCGGAGGTATGAAGCATACCCATGGACTTTTCGGTGATGGCCAGCAGATACAAGAGGTTTACAATCCAGCGCACCGAGGTAGGGGGCTTGGAGAGCCCAAGTGCGCGGTATGCCCGTACAATGCTGGCCGTTGCTGCGTAGTGAGCCCCGAGGTGCGGCAAGTCGTCAAAGAGAGACGCCGATCGGTACGCGTTGGTATCAAGATCAGCAACGGGAAGCGAATCGGGAGAGCCGGGCGCGGCGTCTTCGCTGGCGCCACTTTGGCCGGTCGAATGCTGCGCGGGGCTCGATGACGCCTTTGGGGGCGTGGGCATTTGCGAAGGCGGCGAAGGGCTTGCGCCGTTGCTGCTCATGAGCGGCTGTTGTGAAGGGGGCCGCTGAGGCGTGGACATGGGCATGTGAGACGGCTGTTGGTGCTGATGCATGTGCGAGGTTGGGGGATGAAGATGACCCATGCCGTTAGATTTGTTGTAGGCACCGTTGCCATAGTTGTTATTTTGATTCATGACGCTTCCGTAGTTGTTGCTGCTACCGTAGTTGTAGCCATTTCCATTTTTATGGTCGTTCGCGCTGAGGTTGTATGTGCCTCTGCCTTGGAGATGGGCGGTGCCGGCCAAACTGGGCTTGGCGACCTTGGCCGCGCGTCCGCGCACGACAACTCGCGGGATGCACTCGCGCTTCTGCCGCAAACATCTCTCGCACGTCGTGCTATCGTTTGTCCTGTACTCGCACTTGACGCGCGACACGTAGCATCCTTGACATGCGTTTCTCTTCGCCTTGGTCGACGGTCTGTTCGCCATGCTGCTCATCGTGTTCGCTTCCGCGGAACTGGAAAGCTCACGTCCTTTTTCGAAAAACAACTCGCTGCGTGCGAGCCCAGCGACGCCGAAGAAGATCGAGAATGTAAAGATAGACGGGAGCAGAACAAAGTCAGGCCACACAGCGGTCGCCTTGCTCTCTCCCTCCGCGCTCTTGCGCTTGCGCTTTCTCTCGCTCCTGCTCTCTCTTTCTCTCGCTCCCGCTCCTGCTCTCGCTCGCTCGCTCGCTCGCTCGCTCGCTGGCCTGCTTGCTGCTGGCGTCGAGTCTGTTGAGTCTTTGTCGCGACACGCGGCCGCGCCTTCTTCTGCCTCTGGATCCGCCAGAGGCGCGGCCACTGGCACCCGGCCCCCTTTCAGCTCCCCTCTGCTACTTTCTCCTGCCTTCCTTCCTTCTTTCCCTCCCGCAGCGTCCCCCTCGCACCCTCTGCCCTCTGGCCCGCCCCTCTGCAGGCCGCTATCGAGCCCCGCATCCCGACTATAGCACACTGCGGCCTCCGCGCAGTGCGCGTTGGCGTTTGGCCTACTTGCGCGCGGCCGCCGCGCACTTGCGCGCGGATTTCTGCGCGGTGGTCACGGGCGGGCTGCGGGACGAGCGAGGGAGCACGGCTCGTTCAAGTTGGCAAGGAACGGCCCTGTTCTCGCCGCCTTCGCCGCCGCTTCCGCCACGGAAGAATCGCCCCGTGCGGGGGAGTGTGGGAAGCTGCGCAGGGTGACTGAGCCCCCACAGCTGGCGGCGGTGCGCGGTGCAGCTTCTCGCACCGCGCTCAACCCTGGTGCGCCCTGCGCGCTGAGCACTGCGCCGCAGGGGCCTGGCGGCCCGCAGCGCGGTCACGGTGGGCCCGCCTGCCAAGGGGGGGTGGACGGGCGGTTGTGGGGGAAAGCAGCTCCTCCGCCACCCGCAGCGCCGCCCCCAAGCCCTACCACATGTACCTGAGCAGCGCCGCAACCAACATCTATCTATACCCTGTGGCCGGCGGCACCGTGAAACGCCGCGCGTTCGGTTGTCGGTTCGGGCCGCGGCGGTTTCAGGCCGCTCCGCGTCGAGCGTTGCGCGATGACGCGAAGCCCAGAGCTCTGCACCTGCAGCTGCGAGCGCGAGGCTCTCGCGCAGGACCACGTGGAATGCGAGATGGAGATGGAGATGGCGACGGGACGGGATGGACGCCGCGCCGGGAGCGGCCGCTGCCGGCCTCTGCCAGCTGCAGCTGCAGCTGCTGCGCTGCTCGCGGCACTGCGCGCAGCAGATGGCGGCGTCTGTCAGGGAGGCGGCGCGGCAGACCTGGCCTGCGCGCACGATGCCGTGGCCTCGGCCGCAGACGGCGCGGGAGGGACCTCGAAGGCGGCGTGCGGGGCGTCGAGGAAGCCCTCGCCCGCCACGACGTCGTCGAGGAGCTGCGCGAGGCGGGCGCGCGAGGGCTCCAGGGGCGGCTCGACCCGCAGCGTGGCCTTGAGGATCTCCGCCAGTCGCACCGGGCGCGCCGAGGCCGATGCGCGCTCGAGGCCGACGAGCTGCGTGGCGCGCTCTGCGTTCGCAAGGTCGCGCAGACTGCGCAGGCAGTACCCGGCAAGGTTGAGCTGCGGAGAGCACGGTGGCATCTCCAGGATGCGAAGCTCTCCTTCTAAATGCGCGAGGGCCTCCTTTGTGCGTGCAAACGATGGCAGCCCTCGCACCAGACTCGCGGTCGAGCACTCGAGGCCGTGCTCGTGGGCGGCGTCGAGAACCAGGAACACCCTCTTGCCCGCAAGCGTGTACCGGCGCTTGTGAATGCTTTGCAGCACATCGTCGAGAAATTCGCAAAACGGACTCGCGTGCCACGAGTCTCGGTACATGGATGTCGCCCCGCCCTCTGGCTCTACCTGGACGAGATTGTCTGCGTTGTACAGCGCACTGTGCAAGACGCCTAGCTTGGGGTTCACCGCCAGGGCCGCCTGCATGCGCAAGACCACGCGGTCCGAACGTAGGCCGCCGCTGTGCACGCCGCCGGGTGGCGGGGCCACAGCGGCCACTTGCTCCTCGCCATCGCGGGCTTGAACTCCTGTTCCAGCGAGCTTGCTCAATCTTGTGCGATAGTCGATGCTCTCGATGAGAGCATCATCAATGAAGATGAGAAAGGATTTGGCCGCCTCGCCCCGGTCCTCCTCGAGCAGAGTACTTCGTAGTGCTCGTGCGAACTTGAAGCGTTGACGGCGAATGCTTGGCTCGTTAGCTTTGGTTGCGCCGTCGGCCCCCGTCAAGAGCACGTGTCGTTTGGTGGAAAATACGCGACTCAGCCAATTCCCGACGGTCTGCGGGCTCATGATGATGTTTGAACGATACATTTCGGCCACTTCGGGATTGCTTCTTAAAAACCGCTTCTCGTCCAAGGGGCCGCCGACAAGACGCTCCTCGGCGGAAAGGGCGGCGCCCTTTCGCAAGAGCAGAATTCGCAATGTCTCTGCGTTCAGGTAGAGCTGAAGTTGTCTGAGCATGAGTCCCGAACTGAGATGGAGGCGATCGAGGACGAGCAGGCCTTGAAAGGGCTCCATTTTCACCTGGTGGCCACCATTCTTGCCCCGAAGGTCCACGGACACACGCCCTTGACTTTCGTACCGCGCAATGAGGTTATCTGCGGTTTTGATGGGCATACCGATGCGCGCTGCGGCTTCAAGACGGCTAATGCGCCCGCCCTCTGCATCAGCCTTGATGACAAGCTCCCTTTCCTCACGCGAGTAGGTTCGTCTTTGTCGTTTCTTGGTCTTGCCGTCATCATCATTTGCTGGATCTCGAGGTCTGGCGAGGCGATTCCTGGGCTGGGAGACCACGTCTTGCGCCCCCGCGTCCGCCCTTTGCGCGGGCTCGGCGCGCTCCTCGCCTCGCGGCGCGACCGGGGCGCCTGCCCCACCACGCGAGCCACCTCCACTTTCATCGTCCATGTCTGGGGCGCACTGCGTAAAGAAGAGGCCTGCCCGTCTGGGCCGGGCTATTTAACGCCTTGCTCTCTGAAGGATGCCTCCACGCACGCGCGGTGCACGAGCGCCTATCCTGGCTACGCTTGCGCGCCACGTCCAGCCACCAGCGACTGCGTCTTGCCGTCGGCGACTCGGAATTTGCATTTTTTTTTTTGGTCGCTTTTGGTCGCTTTTGGCTGATTTTTTGGATCAACCCAAGTCACCTTGCTTGCCTGCTTGAAAAATTAGGACCAAGGAGATGAAGCACTGGCAGGTAGATTACTTTTAGGAGAAGTTATTCATCGTTGTTTGCTGTCTGGCTGACTTTTTGGACAGCGAGATGAGATGAAAACCATGTTATGTATAAGATGCTTGAGGTGCCAACCAAATCATTCGATGTTGTGGCCGCCAAGGCAAAACCTTGGAGCAAAAGGTTGGCGAGTCGGGCTCGAGTACCGTGTTCGTAAAGTCGCTTTAAAGGCTTACGAACGGACGGAAGTGGAATGAGAGGAGGAATAAGAGGCATCAGTCTTGGCGATCGATTCGCGGGCGCGCATCGTACGCACGTCAGCCGCAAGCCAACAGCCGTCAGGGCCAACCCGGACGTCGTTTCGCTTGCTCAAATCAAAAAGTGCAGCAGCATTGTCAAAAATGCAGCAGCCTCGTGCATGACGTTGCAGGCGATGCAGACTCATCGCAAAAAGGAGAACTGGGAGAGGGGCCAAACCCGCGCCACGACGCGCGCCTTGACCGCAATCGCTGGGACCGGTCCGTACAGCCTGGAATCCGAAGACGCCTCCTTGTTATCGCCCTCGAGCCAGACGCAGCCGGCTGGCACACGCACATAGTGCTCTTCCTCGCCCTCGATGTCGTCCTCGGGCGCGGCGGCATGAGCTGCCGGCGCAGCGAATGCAGTGTGAAGCGTCATGGTCTGTACCGCTCCGAGCGACGTGGATCTGGCAAGGGGCGTCTCGTCGCCGGCATCAGTAGCAGCGGCAGCAGCAGCAGCAGCGAGTGGTGCATTGGACAGCGATGGGGCATTGCCTGCGCGCACGAGGTCGCCTGCGACGCCGACGACGCGTTTACAGACCACGCCGTGCGGTTCTCCCGGCGGCTGCGCGATGACGAGGTCGCCCTTGCGGCAGGCGACGAGCCTCGGCGAGAGTCTCTCGACGAGCACGTGGTCTCCGCTCTCGTTGATCGTGGGCACCATGGAGGGGCCCTCGCACCGCAGCACGTCCACCTGCGTCCACGCCGCCGCGCACGCCGCCGCCGCGCTCCCCGCCGCCGCCGCCGACGCCGCCCACCTGCGCCTCGCGCGCGCGACGCGCATCATCTCCTGCGTCTGCGCCCGCGTCTTCCGCTCCTCCTCCTCCTCCCCCGGCGTCTCTCCGCGCCGGCCTCTCCGCGCGCCGCCGCGCTCTGCGCTGCCCGCGCTGCTCGCCGCGGCGTGCCGCGTTCGGCTTCTGCCGCGCCGCGCCCGCGAGTCTCCTGCTGCCCGCGCCTGCGTCCGGACTTCCCGCCGCGGCGGGCGAGAAACAATCCCCGCCGGGCCCCGGGAAATCGAGCAGAGCGAGCAGGCGATCGAGCAGCGAGCGAGCAGCGAGCGGCCGCTGCACGCGCCGCGCGAGGCGGGGCGGGCGAAGGCGGGCGGAGGAGGAGAGGAAAGGGAGGCAGGTCTGCACGCCGGCGCGGTTTGGGGGCGAGAGCGAGAGCAGCTGCAGCTGCAGGTGCAGATGCAGATGCTCAAGGGCACGTGCAGCGAGGGACCAGGTTGACACAATGGCAGAAGAAGAGTCAGGCTGCGCGGGTACGTACGGAGGCGGCCTTGCGTCGCGTCGCGTCGCGCGTAAAGCGTCTGCGCGCGCGGCGAAACCCGCGCGCGCGGCCTCGGCGTCGTTCGCGGCTCGCTTGCTCGCTTGCTCGCTTGCTCGCTTTCCTTGATTGCTGGCGTGCTTTCCTCGCGCGAGCGCGGGCGCGAAGGGAGGGCGGCCTGCGTCACTTCTTTTAGTAGACCTGGGACGCGCTGGGACGAAGGTGCGTGCATGCCTCATACAGCACGTGCTCGCGGGGTGAGCGACTGCGAATGCGCGAGGGAGAAAGGGAAGACGGGGCATCAAGACTCGGCGCGCAGATCTCCTCGACGGCGGCGAGAGAGCTCGCCGCTGCGAGGACGCGGACTCCGGCCGGGACGGAGTACTTACTACATACATCATCTGCCATGTCGGATCACGCTGCCATTATGGCTGGCCGAAAACGGAGCAAGCACGGCAAGTCGAGGCCAAGAGCAATTGGGTGCTCGAGCCGACTCGAGCGCCGCGCCGCGCAGAGACCAGACAGCTCCAGACAGCAGCCAGTCGGGACTAGCGTGCGCGCGCGCATACACACACACACACGTGCGTGCGTACGTACGTACGTACGCACACTCGGGCACGCGGGAAGAAACGGAAAGGGGAGCGCGCCATGGCCGGGCTCATCGCCACAGAGGCCACCAAGGCGCTCCAGACGTGGGCGTGCGACCAGCACGGAGCTCTTGGCGGGGACCGCGTGGCTCTCGGCGTGACGCGCGACGCCAACGAGGGCGTTGGCGCAATCGCGACGCGGGATATTGCCGTTGGAGAGCACGTCCTCTCGGTGCCTGCGGCGCTCCTGCTCGACGCCTACGCGGCGCAGGAAGACCCGAAACTCGGACCCTTTCTCAAGCGGCACAAGCTCTGCAGACCTGGAGGCTTCTACGCCAGCGCAGACGAAGAAGCGTGGCCGGTAATCTTGCTCTTAGCCCTGCGTGCGCACAATGGGCCTTCGTCGCCCTACGTGAATGCTCTCCCTGGCGAGAACGACCTCGACGCGGCCTCGTGCTGGACGCGCGGGGAGCTCGACGCTCTCCTTCCAGAGTACCACCCAGTGCGTGAGAGAGCCCTTGCCGCCCAATCTGAGCGCGAGACATGGGCCGAGCGCGCACATGTGGAACTTGGTCTGCCCCAAACTCTTGTGCGATGGGCCGCGTCCATGTTTTGGAGCCGCGCTTTGCAAGTCCCTGTCAACTCGCGAGGCCAGAGGGCCCAGACTTCGGCAGTGACGCCCTTTTTAGATTCTCTCAACCACCGTGCTGGACAACTGCACACGCTGCAGGTTTCCGATCAAGGCCACGTGCTCCTCGTAGCGGGTCACGCCATCGCGTCTGGAGACGCTGTGTACATCAACTATGGCGCCAAGTCCAACTTTGACCTGTTATTGCATTACGGGTTCGTGGGCCCGAGCTGTCCTGAGGACATGTCTCACTTTGAAATGGGTGGATCAGTATTCAAGGTTCGTCGTGGGACCCCAGACCTTTTTGTCTTTCCGTCTGGGCTTCTTGATGCCGCGAGGCAGACCAGCCGCCCCAGTCTAGATACTGCGCCAGCAAGCAATGTCAGCAGCAAGGCGCCGTATCAAGACCTCGAGCCCGACGATGAGGACTGGGTTCTTTATTTTTGCAATCTCGGGAACCCAAATCCCACCGCAGGTGCGGAGGCTGCAGCACTTCAGTATCTTGTCCAGACCGTGCGTCAACAGCTCGACGCCAGCTCGAAAACGGTGTCGACTGCTGCAGAAACGGGTGTGGGCTCTGTGCAATCTTCTCGAAGGAAACTCGCGACTATGCTTCATGCATCCGAGAGGAGGTGTCTCGAGGCCATGCTCACTGCATCCCTGCGTCTCGCGCGCCTCATTGGAGTCTAAATACGAATCTTGGTGTCTTCAATTGCGCCACTCCCGCTTCTGTATACGTAAAGTAAAAGTTAATTTGATTGATGAAAGGATTTGCCACCATCTCCATCTTCTTTCCCCTTTGGAATTAGACCGTTTCTTTGCCGCTGGTACTGTTGCGGTCGTCGCAAAGCAAAGCAAAGCAAAGCAAAGCAAAGCAAAGCAAAGTCGCTCATTGGTCGGCGCTGCGACATACTTATACCAACTAGGCCTATACATTAGGGAAAAAGCGGAAAGGATCTCTTCGCTCATGAGATGAGGGGCAAAGCATGGGCAGACCGACTCTGCTTTCGACCCGCGCCGCACTGCGCCGCGCCTCGCCGCGCCTCGCCGCGCCTCGGCGGCAGATTGAGTCTGCGGGCCGCCTCCTCCTCTCCTCGGGCCACGCCGCGCCACGCCGCGCCACGCCACGCTTCGAAGTTCGACTATCGTCATGACTTCCGCGGAGATCGTCCTCGCGGCTGAGGAGGGCGCAGCCGCTTATGCGTTTGGCGAAAGGGGAGATGCCAGCGCCAAAAACCTCCACGAGCAGCTCGACGATGCGGCAGCTCACAATCCTTTCGCGGCCGCCTTTGCATCAGAAAGCGACCCCTTCGAGGACGCCGCGCACAATGCCTTCAACTTCAGCCCATATCAGCTTGGCTCGGTGTACGGCGAAGACACAATCAGCCTCCTCGCCTATGATGACCCAGAAGACCAGAAACCACAGCGCCCAAGACGTTCCTCAGACTTGTATTCGGACTCTGATCAGACTGCGTACGGCGCAAAAGGCCTTCCAGCACGCGAGTGGAAGGAGGAGAAGAAAACCTCTTCCTCAAGCGCATGCAGTTTCCTCGGTCTTGTCCTCTGCATCGCAGAGTGGCGTGTCTTCTCCGAGCTCGACAGGGCTCTCTTGCAAAAAGAAGCGAACCTTGTCCGTCAGGCCTTTTATGTGCACTGGATACACATGCTCGGGCTGGTGACGAACTGTGTCGTTTGTGGAGCCCTCGTCCTGGGCGAGGCTCCATCCGCTGGAAACGGTCGCGAGAGCATTCCTTCTTTCACGGCGTGGATGTGGTCCATCGGATACCTTGTGGTGGGCTCCTATGCGGGTTGGTACTCTTGGACCCGCCAGCTCTATGTAAATTTCAAGACGGAGTCGTCCGCAGCTTGGTCCTGGTTTGATGCGTGTTTTGCGCTTCATACGGCCTTTACCTGTGTGCTCATCGCGGGCATTCCTGGATCGGGCTCTGCGGGCATAATCTCCATTATCATGCTTCGAAACTGGCTTCCGCGATTTACATTTGCGCTCGTGGCGAGCAGCGTGGCAATCGCTTTCCAAGGCATTGTGCTAGTCTGGTCGCTTTGCCTCTGGCGTCAAGTGCACAGACGCCGACAAGGAAGGCTATGAGAAAAGATCAGTCCAGGGGGAAAAAGACAATCACATTTGCTTAGCGTACGTGGCAGCTTTGGGCATTTTGAAAAGGTAGCACAGCCAGAAAGAAAGAAAGAAAGAAAGAAAAAGATAGGAAGAAACAAGAAACAGGAAAACACTCTACACAAGCTGTGCAAAGGACCTCATCAGCTCTGGATGCTCACTGAAAAGAGCGTTGACCTGTCTGTAAATTTCCTCGTAGCTCATCTTCCCAAGCTTGAACTGCTCCAAGAGGCCGGTGAACAACGAATAAATCTGTGGCCTATCCTTGAAGGCGGTCTTGACCTGCTCGAAGAACTTCATCGCTTCTTCGTGCTTCTTCTCTCCCGCGCTCGCGCTCGCGCTCGCACTTGCGCTCGCGTTCGCTGACGAACTTCCAGAAGACGCCATCTTCCGCATTGCAGCCTGCTCTTGCCATTGCTTTTCATATTCCTGCTGCATTTGCAGAGGTAGGTGGCGAATGTTCGCCAAAAATTCTGCCCTTAGGCTTGCTTCATCCCCGCTAGTGTTTCCATGCGCGCTTGCCCTTGAGCGACCATACCCTAGTCCGCCAAGGCCATCGGAACCCATGTGCGCACCAGACCCGAATCCGCCGGGCATCCCTTGTAGCAGATTACCATGACCCGAGTGCTGCTGCTGCTGCTGTTGATGATGAGGATGTTGCATTTGTTGCAAATACTGCTGAACCTGCAGGAGTTGCTCTAAATCGGCGGGGGCGGAGTCCTGTTGTGAATGGGATGATTGCGACTGCTGCTGGGCACGCATTTGTTGTAAAAGCTTCTGAATACTCTCTGGGTCCAGGTTGCATTCCCGCGCGAGCTGATGTACTTGCGCCAAGAACATTTCCTGTTGCTGTTGCTGTTGCTGTTGATGATGTTGCTGCTGCTGTTGCTGCTGCAGTCGCTGATGCTCGTGTTGCTGGGCCTGAAGGTAGGACTTTGAAAGATCAGCGCCACGGTTCCCGATGTTTGCTTTTAAGAAGCTTGGATCAAGGCCCGGCAAGCCCTGCCAGGAGTTGGCACCCTGCTGTTGCTTTTTATGCATCTCAGATTCATGCGATTGGTTCTGTGAAGCAGATGCCTTTTTCTTTTGCTGCGACTGCTGTTGTTGCTGTTTCTGTTTTGAGGTTTGTGACTGCATGGACGCGGGCTGTTGTTGCTGCCGCGAATGCACAGGGTTCGACGATTGCCGCTGCTGTTGCTGTTGCTGCTGCTGCTGCTGCTGCTGCTGCTGCATGTGTTGTTGTTGTTGTTGGTGGTGATCTTCAAAAAAGCTGCTGTAGGCTTGCAGCAACCGCATCGTGTCTTCATGGTTGAGAGACCCACCTTGACCCTCCAGAAGCAGACGGAGTTGCTCCTGCATTTGCTGATGATCGTTCGCAGGATTATGTTGTTGTTGTTGTTGTTGTTGTTGTTGTTGTTGTTGTTGTTGGAAATTGTGACCGGAAGAATGCGTTCGTTGCTGCTGCTGCTGCTGCCGCTGTTGTTGTTGTTGTTGCTGCTGCTGCTGCTGATGCATAGCAGTGGGTGCAGCGCGATCTGGCTTTTGCTGATTGCTTGAGCTCCCACTTGCATGACGAGCGACACTGGCTTGTCCAGCATTATCCGGACCTTGAGATGTGATCATCGAAGCTGCCATGCGAAACACCATTTTATCCCCGTCCGACAGGTGGCGCCATTGAAAACGAAGTGCGTTCAGGTAGGTGGTACGGTCAAGAGCAGAAATCTCAGTGCTTGCAGGATCGAAGCCATGCTGCGCGCAAAAGATTCCAAAGGGCGACAACTTGCTGACCTGTGAGTCAGGAGTACTGTCGCCATCATCAATGATACCACTTCCAAGGAGCTGTTGTTGTTGCTGCTGGAGCATTTGATGAAGAAGAGCGTCGTTCATACCCAAAGTCGCCTGAACTTGCCCCATACTGCCGGAGCTTCCTTGACCACCGTTGTTGTTGCTGTCGTTCGCCCCAGCATTGCGTTTGCCTGCCATCGAGGAGCTCATTTGAGAATTTGCCTGTTGCTGCTGCTGCTGCTGTTGACCCATGCTGTTTTGCAAGAACAAGATCTGATCCTGCTGTAACTGCTTCAGTCGCTGATCCTCTTGGTGGCGCCGCATGACATAAGTATTCTGTTTCTGCTCGACACTGTCTCGTCCAATGTTGGAAGAATCAGCAAAGTGGTTTTCGTTGTTGTTGTTCATGTTGTTCTTGCTGCTGTTGCTAGCATCGCCGCTGGTACCGCTGACCGAGTTCTTTCGCGGTCTCTTATTATCTTTGCCCTCGCTAGACTTGCGTTGCTTTCCCTTGTTCTGGGATGCGCCAGTCGAGCCCTGAGAAAGCGCGCGCTGCGGGGCGGTATCCGAACTCATTTTGTCTTTGGTCCTCTGCAGCAAACCTTGCTGCTGATGCTGCTGATGCAGGAGATGTAATTGTTGCTGCCGCTGCTGTTCGTGCAGTTGCTGTTGTTGGAGGTGCTGAGGGTGTTGTTGTTGTTGTTGCTGCTGCTGCTGCTGATGGTGTTGAAGTTGGAGCTGCATAAAGTGACGTTGAGCTGCCTGGAGCTCTTCTGCAGATAGATTGCGTTGCAGGTCTGGCATGTGATGCTGAAGCAAGAGCTGCTGAATATTTTCAGCAGTCAGATTGCCCATACCAAGATGGGCCAGCTGTTGTTGTTGCTGTTGGAGCTGCTGTTGTTGCTGTTGCTGCTGAGCAGACGATGCTCCTGCTCCGGATGCAAGCTCCATTACGGTGGCTTGAGCTAGAGGCGTGGCAGCATGTCCTGGCACATTGGCCGCAGTGGCGACGGCAAGAGCTGCCGCCGCGGCCGTGGCAGCCTTGGCCTCGGCGCCGGTACCAAGAGGTTGTTGCGTTGAGGTCTGATTCTGCGATTCTTGCTGCTGCTGCTGCTGCTGCTGCTGCTGCTGCTGCTGATCTTGCTGCTGCTTTCGTTTGGGCTGTTTGGACTTGCCTTGCTTTACCTGTCTGGAGACCTGGGCCGCAGCGGCTTGCGCACCGAGAGGGCCAAGAGCCGCAGGAGACAGTCCAGGTCCAAGCGTATTCATGGGTACCTCGTGCGTCAGAGCCTCTTGCAAGGCCGCTTGGCCCGCGGCCTGCACGGCCTCGGCATCTTCCTCCATCTGGTCCTTGTTCATGCCAGCCCCCGGGTCAGGCCACTGCCAGGAGATAATATCCCTGTAATCTCCGAGCTCTTTGCTGTCCTTGACGTCGCCCGCGTCGACGGCTTCCACGGGAACGTGCCATTGGACATCACCTGTAATTCGGTCAAAATAGTAGAGACGCTTTCTCTTTTCGTCCATGTACCGAAGGTAGCGCTGGCCCGAGTCTTCTTTCCCGAGGACGCGAAGGTAGCCGAGCGCGTCGTCGACAGCACTTGCATCGCCGGCGTCATTCAAGTCCTCGGCGTTGCGACGGCGCTCGAGCTCGACAGCATCAGTGCGCACATCCCGACGAAGAGACATGGACTCTGCATCAGCGGGTCCGAAAGCAGGTTTAAAGACGCCAGTCTGCTGGTCGTAGCGCACCACGCCTTTGAGATGGCCCATGCGACGAAAGGAACGCATGTCTGGTCGCCACGAGTGAACGAACTTGGCGGGAAGGTGACCGGGCCCAAGCTCAAGAATACCCTTTGCGTCAGGTGCGGCAGGATCAAAAACCCTCGTTTCCGGGTCCTCGGGGCGCACGCGTTTAGAGGCGCGGACGCGCATATTCTCGAGTGCCGCGCGCTCTCGCTTGCGCTGATTTGCGAGCGTTTCGTTGTTGGTGAATGCAAACGCCCTCGCCCCTAGAACGCCCCCGAGGCGGCCGGTTCGATCAAACGGTGGGCTGAAAATGCAAGCGCGCGCGGCGGCAACATGACCTTCCCACTGCAGCTTGCGAATGAGTCGCCGCTGCCGGCGTTTGCGAGCCTGTTCTTGGCGCTGGTGGCGTGACTCGAGCGAGAATGAGCCATTGTCGGACGCGGCTTCCGCTGTGCTCAGCGCAATATCTTCGGACTCAGAGAGGGCCATGGTGCCGTCATCACCGGGGTCGGCGCCTTGCGAGGGTGGCGCCAGTAAGAAGGCGCGAAGTTTGCCCTCTGTGTCATGCGCGTAGACCTGGAAGCGCGCCAGTGGCTTGCCACTGCGTTCATTCATTTCGCCTCTTGCAATGCCATCAAATGGGTGAGGCACGGAAATGCGCGTTTTCTTGCTGCCATGAATGACAACCGAGGAGGCGGGGGAAGAGGAACCGGTGGCGGTCCCCGTCTGCGGGGCGACGGCAGCCTCTTGAGGATCGACGTACAAGTACTGGGCGTCTTGTTTCCAAACATTGGCAAGCGTCTCCCGTTGCTTGAGCAATAGGTCATCGAGGCGGCTCTCCATGAGCCGGAGCTGTGCGACGCCTGTTTCAAAGGTCTTGAGCGTTTCGGACTTTCGGGCAGCGCCAATGCTAACGAGGACGCGGCAGGTCAACTTGGCATTGACAGATGCAGGTTTCGCGCTGTCGCCGTCTGCGGCATCACTGGACTTGGCTCCATCATCTTCCTTCTTGTCGCCGGTGGGCGCAGTTTTTGAGACGTCCGTATTCTCGCGCTTGATGGCGCTAGCTTCTTTTGTTGCAGGCTCTTGCTTTTCTTTATCTTGGCCTTGCTCTGGGGCACGGGCGGCAACTTCGGTGGTGGCGAGGAAGCCGACTGTGTCGTCGACGGTGATTGACGTGCGTTCACGAACGGAGCGGAGAGCGTCAACTGCGGCCTGCTTGGACTGACGCATTTCGTTTTCCAGGATGCGGCGAAAGCCATCAATTGTTAAGTGGATCGGCGCTCGGTGCCACAAGAGGCCGTCGCCGTCCCTCTCGGGGTCCGGCGCAGCCTCGGTGGCGAGCCACGAGAAACCTGTTTGCTCGATGCCGACGTGCATGGCCTTTTTGATATTCTCATTAATGAAGCGTACGGTGCGTTCCGAGTTCGTTTTGCTGCGTTTGTGGTCTCCGTCAATGGCAAAGGAGATTTCGAGGTCAGTGTCTACGGCGCCGAGGCATGACTGGCCAGAGGCTTCACTCGTACGACGAAAGACCCCCAGGTCCTCCAATACGGTCAGAGTGCGCAGCAGATGAGGCCACCCAAGGCTGATCGTCTGCGAGATGCGGTCGATATCGAACTCCTCGTCCCGGAGCTCGCAGCCGAGCATCATGCTTAGTAGGTCACGGATGCGCATAATAGAGCGTTCTTCGAGTTTAAACTTTTTGATTTGCTCGGGCGTGAGGGACGAGGACGCGTTTGCGCCTTCGCCCCGCTCGTCGACGTCCATGGTGTCGCTGGCGTTCTGGTCTTGGGCCGTGCGCACGGTTTCTTTTTCTTTTTTCAGATTTCCCTGGGCTCCGTTTGGCGCCGCGCTTGCGGCTGCGGCATCCTCCATGGCTAGGCTAGCAATTTGAAACGAGAATAGAAAACGAGCGCGAGGTCAGGTTGGGTGCAGCCACGCCAAGCCAGGCCCAGTCAAGCCAGGCCCAGTCAAGCGAAGCCAAGCCGAGCCAAGCCGAGCCAAGCCAAGCCAAGCCGAGCCAAGCCGAGCCAAGCCGAGCCAAGCCAAGCCGAGCCAAGTCGAAAATAAGCCAAACCTAGGCCGTCCTGTTCGTTCGTGCCCTCGCTAGCGTGGCCTTTTCGGGGCTGCTGTCTGTGCTCCTGGCCTCGTGGTGAGGGTGGTGGCGGCCCTCGTCCTCCTCTCCTGTCGGGGCGTGGCAGCGGCGCGGGGGCTGTCCGAGAGGGTCTACGCGGGCCAGCCAAGGCGCTTGCGCGCGAGCGGCTTGCGCGGAAGCGGGCTCGCAGGCGCCGCGGAGACCAGCGGCACGCGAGCTCGCTGCGCCGCCCCGGCAGGCTCCGCTCGCCTGCCTGCCTGCCTGCCTGCCTGTCTGTCGGCCGGGCCTCCGCCTGCGCGGGGCGCGGGGTGCGGCGCGTGCGCGCGGCGCGGCAGGGGGAGGGCAATGAAGGCGCTGCGCGGCTCTGCTCCGCGCGGCGCGGGCGGGCGCGGGCGGGCGGCGGCGGCGGCGCAGGTTTTGGATTGAACGGAGGCCGCCCCTCTTCGGTCTGCAGCGCCGCGCAAGTCGGGATTGGCCGCGCCGCAAGTGCGCGCCGCCGCCCCGCAAGTCGGGAATGCGGCTTTGCCCCACTTGCGCTGGCTGCGGCGGCGGAGCTGACAGTTGTACGCAAGCTGCCAAGCCAAGCCAAGCCAAGCCGAGCCAAGAAAACTTGCGCGCGGTGGGCGCCCCAGCCGCGCCGCCGCGCAGAGGCGCAGAGGCGGCGTGCAAGACGCAAAAAAGGGCTCACGGTCGGAGTCAGGCACAGCGAGGCCGTTTGGCTGACCTGCAGGCCACGCGCGGGCAGGGAATTCTCAACCTATTCTTATTTTTTATTACACCATCATCACGGTGACTGACTGTGACATGTGAGATGAGTGTGGAAAGGCGAAATTTTCCCTCTCGTCCAGTTCGATCATTCCTTTGTTCATTGGTCGGCCATCGTCCGTTCACGTTTGGAGGGCATGGCAATGTATACGCAGGAAGGCCTGCGCTTGCCAGCATGCCTGTCTGCCTGCCTGCGTGCCTGCCTGCGTGCCTGCGTGCCCGCCCGAACGGGCGACAGTTGAGCGTGAGGTGAACGAAAGTTTTGGGCTCAGTATGAGAGGGAAGCCAGCAAGACCTTAGATGGCTGTAGGAGCCTGCTAGTGCTAGTGCGCCGAGGATGGTGGGGGGGGGGGGAGGCAAAAAATCCTGTGTATGATGGTGGTGGTGGAGGAGGACTTTGATGCCGATGATGGAAAAACCCTGGATTCGGAATGTCTGATCAAACAAACTTCGAAGTTGACTTTCCTGACATCAGCAAGAATGGCAAGATGAATTTTTGTGAAATGCGAACTGGGAGCGCCCGTGACTTTTGTTTTTTTAACACGGAGTTCGCGAGTGAAATGTCCCAAAAAAAGAAGGCCAATCGGCACCTAGACCCCTCCGGCATTGATTTTTTTTCGAATCGGTTGGTCGATCGTTCGCCCAACGGCGAGAAACGTCGATTGCCGGAGTCTTGGTCTGCAAAGTCAACTCGTTGCAAACTTTAGACCCGGGCGCACCGGGCAAGCGGGCGCGTGAAGGGCGGAGCAGAACGGGGAGGGGCGGCGCGCCTAGCGCGGGAGCAGACGGGGATCGCAGGCTCGCGGTCCCGCCGCGGCTGTGCGGGCCTTGCAGCCCAGGGAAGCCTGCGAAGGGCGCGCGGTCAAGGGCAGCCTGTGCGCGTGGTTCACGCACGGGCTTGCGCGGGAACGAGGCCATATGGAGGCAGCTGAAGAGGCGGCGCCGCCGGTTCTGCTGTGCGGATGATGCGCAGCGACCAACCTGAGTACGACGACGCGAGGGGCTTTGTCATCCCCATTGCAGACCGCAACCAGCCAGGCTGGGCGCACCGTCCCTCACACGGGAAGCTCTACGGCGAGAAGATCGACATGGAGCCGTGGCGAGCAACTATCCGCGAGATCTTCGAGCGAGGTATCCGAGACAAAGGCGCCAAACAGTCCGCTTCACTTATTCTCGAGAGCTTGGAGAAGCGCTATCCCTTCAGGATGGACATACCTGGGGAAGCCGACATCAACACGGAGATCCAACGTCTTTTCAGACTTCAGAAGGAGGGTCGTCCTCTCGACACTCCAGCGGGCCGAGGTCTGGACAAGCGCTACGTTGCCACCCTTCGAGAAACTATCGACCAGAATACTACAAAGGACGAGGCCCTCGACTACTTCCGGAGCAGATGGGGCGCCACTGAGGCCGCGTTGACCGCGCTCGGAGGGCCAAAGCCAAGCAAGTTCCTCCAGGACAAGACCATCATCAACAAGTGGGCACAGATGCGAAGAGCTCGGCAATCCGCTGGCCATGGGCAAGCAACGCAAAGCACGCAAAGCAGCACGCAAAGCAGCACGCAAAGCAGCACGCAAGCGGAGCGTGCTCCCAAGCGGAAGCGCCACCGACTGGACCCGCGCTACGTCGCAACGCTCCAGGAAGCCCTCGAGCAGTCCTTGACCACGATGGATGCCCACCACTTCTTCCGCGAGAAGTGGGGCCAGACCGAGGCAGACTGGAGTGCGATGCCAGGCGACAAGCCGGCGTCGTTTTTGGACGACAAGCAGCTCAAGACCAAGCTCGCCAACATGAAGCATGCCCTCAAGAAGCAGAGGTCGGAGGTTTGACGACTTGCTGACCCCAGACGTAACGATAAACAAAGATCATTCCGATGCATTACAATCCAACTCTTCTACCCCGTCCATGCAGCACGTCCATGGCCTTGTCACGCCCTCCATACCTCCGCAAGGCCCGCACGCCCGCCCAGGGTCTCGCAGGTCCCGGTTCTGCCTGCTTGTTCCCTAAGATGCTTGCTGATGATTAGCTGCTGATTAGGTCTTTGCCGGGCCGAAGCAACTTTGCAGGGACGGCCCGCACGCCCGCGCCCTTCCGGCCGGCGTCCTCCCCCGGGGGCGCGGGCACGCTGCCGCAGCCGCGCGCGGATCGAAGCAAAGCCGCACAGGGCTGATGCCCAGGAGGCCTTCGGAGAAGGAGAGGCCAGGTGGCACTTTACTCGCGAACTCCGTGTTAATTAAAATGAGATAGTATCATCACATCTCACTGCATGCCTTTTACAACAAGCATACAGTTGTGCGCTGATCACTGGTCAAGTTCTCTCTCCCTGTCAGTATACCGACCTGTAAATGCTAGAGATCAAGCAAAGCAAATCGATTTCTTGTTTCATATCTCAAGTCAGCTGTCGTGGCCAGCTGCAAGACTTGCATTCGAGTTCCGTCAATCGAAGTTTCTACCGAGCACGCGGAAGCTGATGAAGAGCGACGAGACTGACCTAGGCTAAGGCGAAGCCTAGGACTAACCCTAGACCAAAGCTGAGAGCTAACATGGCTCCAAAAGAATACAAGGAACAAAGAATATCGGCAGTCACAGAAGCGCGGCGAAAACGACAATCTAGATTACAGGTTACAGGTTCGCCAGAGGACAGCATACTTGCACAACAGAGGCAACTTGTTCTACTCAAAGGACAAAGGACCCTCTGAAAGATCAGGCATTGGTGTGATTCGCAAGTATGGTTTGATGGTGGTGAATCCCTTGGGAAAGAGTTCCTCTGCCTTTTCCTCGGGCACATCCGGAAGGATGACCACATCCTCGCCGGCGGCCCAGTTGGCAGGCGTGCCAACGGCGTGGTATGAGGTAAGCTGCAGACTGTCGAGCGTCCGCAAGACTTCGTAAAAGTTGCGGCCCGTGTTTTCCGGATAGACGATGGAGAGCTGACAGTCGCGATTGGGGTCGATGATGTACAGGGTGCGGTTCACAATGTTCCCCCGTGCATTGGCGACCCCGAGCAGCTGAGAGATCTCACCATCCTCATCGGCAATAACGGGAAAATTGACTTCGGTCTCTTGCGTTTCATTGATCTCCTTAATCCAGGCCTCGTGCGCGTCCACCGTGTCGCGGCTCAGACCGAGAATTTTGCAGTTGCGCGCCTCAAACTCATCCTGGAGCTTGGACACCATGCCGAACTCCGTCGTGCAGACCGGTGTAAAGTTGGCAGGGTGCGCGAAGAGCACGCACCAGCTGCCCGTGACATAGTCGTGAAGGCTGATTTCGCCCTTGGTTGTCTGGGCCGTAAAGTCCGGCACTGCGCATTGTTAAAGATCGCCCGTTCGTTGGTTCGTTCGTTTGTTCGTTCGTTCGGGGTTGTCCATTTGCCCGTCAGTCAATCCGCTCGCTTCCTCGTCCCTCCTCCTCTTCCTTCGACCCCGATGCCTTCGAAGGTCTGTCTGACTCGCCGACGAGGCCTCGTTCTCTACGCTTTCCTCCTCCCCTCGACCACGTCAACCCCATCCATATCCGCGAGCCCGCATGCAGCGAGCGAGAACGAGGCGTCCACCGCGGCCGTGGCCCTCCTCGACGCGCCCCTTTCGCCGCGCAATAGCCAAGATTCGCCGAGGCGCCGGCGCTCTCTGTCCACGTGCGACGACGCCCTGGTCTCACCAGCGCCGTTGACCTCGCGGCGCGGCGCGTCTCCTTCTACCCGCACGGGGCGCGCCTGCCTTCGTTCCTTCGCGACCGACTGACTGCGCGGCCGCGGCGGGGGCGCTGGAGGCAGGCAGCGGGCGCCCGAGAACGAGACGCGGCGCGCGAGGGCCGTTGGCCGGAGACGCAGACGCAGACGGAGACGCCAAATAAGCAAGCAAGGGCTCGCTGGCTCAGCCTAGGGTTGCGCAGCTGTGTTTAGCTATGGCCAGGAGGCCTCCCTGTTCCCTGGCGAGGCCCCGCCCGCGCCGAGGCCCGGGAGGCTCTAGCGCCGCTGCTCGAGCGATCGGGCAGGGCGGGCCAGGTCCGAGCGGAGCGGGCGAGGGCAGGCGAGTACCTCGCCGCGTCTCCGTGCGTCTGCTCCGCGCGGCTCTGCGTGTCCAGAGCGCTGCCGGGCTCGTGCGCTCATGCCGTCCAATCCAGTCTTCAACCGATCCGATCCGATCCGATTCCATCCACGCTGCCGCTTCTCCTCCCTCGGCTCCGCGCCGCCACGTACCTTGCTCGCCCACGAAGACGCCCATGGTCGCTCGCTCGCCCGCCCGCCCGCGCGCGCGCGCAGCGTGCCTGCCTCGCTGCCTCGGTCCGCGCCGCGCCGCGATGCGAAGCGATGCGAAGCGATGCGATGCGATGCCGCGGTGCGAAGCGAGTCTGCCGCGCCTCGTCCCTGCGCCGCCTTCAGCCCGTTGTTACTGCCGCCTTTAGTATAGTCTGCCGCTCTTTGTCACTGGTCGCGCTCGAGTTCCTCGCCTCCGCCTCTGTGCCTGAGCTAGCTCGTGCGTGCGTGCTCGCGCGGCTCGTGCACCGCGGGCGCGGCGCTCTCGACGCCGTGCTCGGCCGCGCTGCGCGTCGCGGGGGCGGCGCGAGGCGGCGTCCGGAGCGAGGAGCGCTCGCGCCCGGGCGGCGAGGCGAGCGGCGGCGAGGCGAGCGGCGGCGAGGCGAGCGGCGGCAGCGGCGGGCGCGAGGGAGGCTTGCGCGGTGTCTGCCCTGCCGGGGGTCGACCCAGCGCGGCCCGCTGCCGCCGGACGGAGAAGCCGCGGCGTCTGCAGCTGCGGCGCCGAGCAAAGCACAGCAGCAAGGCCAGCACCGGCGGTGGCGGATGGGCCGGGTTGGGTCGGGGCCTCCCTCGGCGGTCCGCAGCGGTTTGATGCGCGAGGGTTTGACTGTGAACTTGAGTTTGAATTTGAACTTGAACTTGTATTCGAATTTGAATTCGAATTCGAATTCGAATTCGAAATCTCGAGGGCGGCGAGCGGCGGCAGACCGGCAGCTTAGCTCCTGCCTGCCTGCCCGCGGCTGCCTGCAGCGGCTCGGGCTGTGCGCGGCCGCCGCAACCAGCCACACCACGACCGTCGAGGCCGAGGCAGCAGTGCTGACTTCGAGGAAGACCACACCTCCTTCGTACAGTCAGTCAGTCAGCAGGCACTGGCACTGGCAAGCAAGCAGCAGTTGCAGGCGGGCAGCCCGGTGAGCGTCTTGCGCCAGCACGGAGCGAGCGCCCCGCTGCGGCTCAGCCTCCGCCGGCGTCAGCCTCTCGCCTCGGGCAGCCGAGGCCGCACCACTTGCAAGCTAGCTGTGCTGCTGCCTCCTCTGGCCGTGCGCAGCGCGGTTCGTCCGAAGGTATCGCTCGCGAGCTGAGCGGACCTGAGATACTACACGAGGGCGATGAAGTCGCTGCAAAAAGCAAGCAAGCAAGCAGGCGACACAAGCAAGCCTGAGCTGCGGCGGCCGAGGCGGAAGGCGTAGCGGCTGCGGCGCGCGGAAGGCGAGGCTCGCTGCGGCCGTCCAGCCACAGCGAGCCGTGCCGCGCGTCCTGCGAGCGAGTCAGCGAGCCAGGCCTGGTCGTGACGGGCGACGCGGAAACCCGCGGCAGACGACAGAAGACGGCGGCGACGCAGGACCCCCAGCTCGCAAGGGAGGGTTTCGCCGACGCGCCGAACCCTCTGGTTTCCTGCCATGGGTAGCGTTCTTCGGGAATACCCCATCGCGGCGGTACCACTGCGCGAAAGGAGTCGGATGTTCTCTCACATCAGCCGAGCGGAAAGAACGCGGGCCGGAGCAGGGGGGGTGCTTCTGGACGTTGGGACGACTTCGCGCAAAGTGTGTGCGCGGCAGGTCTTCTCGTTAGTAGAGTATAGCTCGGCTAGGCGTCGTCGTCTTTGGCGGCCTCTCGTGTCGTTAGTTTATGGCGCATCTGTAGCTGCCTGCCAGTGCCGGGGCATTGCGTGCGCGACAGCGACACCGACTGCGACAGTTGGCGAGCGTGCACATGTCAGCGTTGCGTGCTGCATACGTGCCTGTGCTGTGCTTGATCAGACAGTCAGTCGCGGTTCCGTCGCGGCCGAGAAGAGTCCATCGCGAGATTCTCACCGACTGCGGCAGCAAGCCTCAGCCAGCCAGCCAGCCAGAGCGCCCGCCGCGAGTTGGAACATTGCCGGGGTTGGGTCCCGTGTGTCTTGCTGGGATGGCGTCTTGGACGAGACCCTGAACAAACAGCTGCCATTGCCTGCGTTTGCTGCTGGAGCTGTGCTGGCCGTAGATGCATTTCTCAAAAAAATAAAGGGGGCCCCTTTGAAGACTAAGACTATACGCTCGAGAACTTGTGGCTTTCAACAACAATGGTGACAACGATGTGGTGGTATTGTGAACAAAATCTGACGTCGAGGAGGCGCGCTTAATGACCACTCCAGACAGCATCGAGCATCTGCGAGCAAAGATGGAAAAGGGGCGATCTCCCTTCTTGCTGTTATACTGCTGTTGCTGCTACTCTTTGCATTCATAAAAGATAACCCCGAACACTGACCGCCAGGCTGCTGCCGGCGGAACTGTGAGTCATCGTCATGGTTGAATGGATCCATCAATCTGTCCGCAGCTGCAGCTACAGATACCCATCAATGAAAACTTGCCGCAGCCACCTGCTGCTGCTGCTGCTGCTGCTGCTGCTGCTGCTGCTGCTGCTGCTGCTGCTGCTGCTGCTGCTGCTGCTGCTGCTGCTGCTGCTGCTGCTGCTGCTGCTGCTGCTGCTGCTGCTGCTGCTGCTGTGGCTGCAGGTTAATACATACTATTGTGCTTTTCTTTTTAGACTTGATCATTTGTGTTGCGCCCGCGTCCTTCGTCAAAGAGTTGCAGTGTTGCTTTCCACGCGCCGAGAATCACGGTGCATCGTGTCCAACTCGCTGAGGAGAAGTCCTTACCAAGATGGACCCAAGTTTACTGTTCGCTTCGCGATAAACTATGACCTGGACTCGTCGAGACCAGTGCCACAGTGGATCCATGCATGTGGACGACTTCACTGTCAAGGTGATAAAAGCATCCAGCCAGCCAGGCATGCGCGCAGGCATGCAGCAGCCAGGCATACAGGCAGCCCTGCTCCACAAGCCGCAAACATAAGCTTTCCACGGTGGATGATGAAAAGGAGAGACTGGAAAGAGTAAAGCATAGACCTTTCACTACAAAGGAAGAAAGTCCACTTCGAGGAGTCCGCGGCACGAACGAAAGGCAGTCGCGTACTCGGCTGGCACAGAATCGTAGGCAACGCGCGGAGCCGGCGGATCGTGACCAAACGACCGGGCAGCTTCCGCTCAGCCCGGTGAACGAACGGACGGTCGAACGAACGAGCGATCGAACGAACGGACGAACGAACGAACAACCAACGCGAGATCGGTTCGTTTGCCTGCAAGAAAAAGGATACAGGCAGACAGACAAACGATGGCGGCGGAACCCTACGCGACGGGGACAGGCCCTGGGTCGCGCAGGCGCGAACGCGCGGCGACGTGGACAGACGCCGAGCTTGAAGAGCTTTACGACGTCAACGCGCTGCGCCCTGAAAATGCCATGAAAATGCGCCATCTTCTCCAGGTTATGAAGGTCATCCGACGCTGTAACAAGGCCTCCACGCTGGACGCCGCCATCGCCGTCACGGTGGAGAACACGTGCAAAATTATGAACTGCGACCGCGCAACCCTCTTCATCGTCGACGAACGCCGCGAAGAGCTCGTTCTCAGACAAGCCGTAGGCGTCAAGGACATCCGGCTTCCTCTCGACGAAAGCAGCATTGCAGGCGCCGTCTACCTCTCGGGCGAAAAGCTAAACATCCCCGACGCCTATGACAGCCCTTACTTTAACAAAAGCACCGATCAAGCCACGGGCTATAAGACCACCTCGATCCTCTGCACGCCCATTCGCGACGCCAACTTTGAACCCGTGGCTGTCCTCCAAGCCGTGAACAAACTCAGCGACGCCCCGGACGGCGACTCGGATTCCCAAGCCGCCGAAGGTAGCAGCAATACCGGCGAGCAGAGTCCCGGATTCACTAAGCTAGACGAAGTGCTCATGGATCACCTCTCATTGCAGCTCGGCATCATTCTGCGAAATCAAATGCTGCGCGAGGCAAGTGAAATTCGCCACCGCCAGGTGCTTTCCATGGTCGACATCGTGCGCTCGCTTCACTCGAAAATGGGAATTAATTCTCTCATTTTCACAGTCACTGAACGTAGCCCCAGCCTCGTGGACGCCGAGCGCTGCACTCTCTATGTCGTGGACCGCAAGCACAACGAGCTCATGTCCATCCAGGGCGCCGTCGAGATCCGCACCACATGTGACAAGGGACTTGCAGGCTACACGGCGACCACGGGCGAAATCATCAATATCGAGGATGCTCACAAGGATCCCCGCTTCAACACTGAATTTGATCTCAAATCGGGCTTCAAGACTAAATCCGTACTGGTGATGCCCATTACGGACCGTCAAGTCGCAGAGGATCGCGAGGCGGAGGTCATTGGCGTCTTGCAGCTCATCAACAAGGTCCACGGACATCGCTTTACGGAGGAGGACGAGCACCTCTTGTCGAGCTTTCTTGACATTGTTGGCGGTCACATGTCCTCCTCGCAATTGTTTGCCTCCTCGCATCAACCCACCACGACCGAGTTTGGCGCTGCGCAGGACATTGCAGGAACCGGCTCCGTCTCCCCTATGCCTCCGCTCACGCGTCGTCATGGCTCCAGTGGCAATGTGCTCTACCAGCCCGACAGCATCGATGAGATTCAGGAAGAGGACGAGGATGAAGATGATGACAGCGGCATGCCTCTGGGCGTGCCCATGACTTGACGACCTTGTACGTAAAGTCTTCCTTCTCACATATGACCACAATACGTGTAAAGCTAAAAACAATAAAAAAGTATGAGAGGTCATCATGAGTGAACTTTGCCTCAAGACTCTTTGCGGCGCCCCTTTCTTGTTCCAACGTGCAAACGTAGACTGCTTTTCTCTCTTTCTCTCTCTATACTCTTTCCCTCTCACTTTCGGCCACTCGATTGGTTGTGGTGTACGTAGGTAGCATAGCGCATTAGAGCACCACTTCCAACCTACTCGTGTCACAAGTTGCCCATCTTGATGCAAATTGCATTTTTGGCGATTGTTACAAAACCTACCGGTGTTGCTTCATCATTTCAAAGATTGAACGACACGACATCTTTGCTTCTGCTGGGCACTCAGGTGCGCCTTTTGTTCCCTCCTCTACGCGCGCGCCCGCACGCGTCAATCGCGTCGATAGCCTTAGCAGCAAGGAAATGAAAAAGACTTCGGTTTCTGAGGCGCTTCATTCTTCTTTGCTTTTTGCATGCTGGGACCAAAGGCAAAGACACAGCTTTGGGCAAACGCGCGCGCGCGCGCGTGTGTGTACGCACGGGCCTTGTTGAGCAAAGCAAAACGTGCCGAGGGGAGGCCGTAGAGAGGGCGCAATGTCCTCGCCAGCAAAACGTCCCCTCATCGAGGAGGTAGCCGACAACAAGGAAACTGGGGCAGACGCGACCAGTGGCCATGACGACCCTGGCGTCGTCTCGTCCAAAGGCCAGCCTCCCGTAGCACCTGAGAAGGAGAGCGCGGCAGCCAGCGCTGCTGCCGCGTCAGAAACAAGGAAAGGGGCAGGTTCAAGTCCCAAGCGCGCAGAGTTCCTCGAAGTCGGCGTCACCGCACGACCTCAAGGCCACAGTCTCGACCTTCGTCCAGGCGGGGCCAAGCCCTTCACGGCGCCAATGCCCCCAAGTGCACGTAAGTTGTTTGCTCGTACGCATGAGAAATGAGCCTCCGTTGAATCACTCACCAACCATTGTCTCGCTTACAGTTCTCGCCAAACTCGATCAGTTCCTGCCGCAAATTGCCAAGGCCAATGAAGAGCTCGCACGAAACCCAGCCGCCGCTTCCGCGTTGGAGATCTCGCGCGTCGACGATGCGGACGAGGGAGAAGATGATCTTGATCGTCGTGGCGAAGGTGGCGATGACGACAACGGCAAAGACGCTGATGGCGAAAGGGGCGCATCTACTTCTCAAGGCTGCAATGCAAACGTCAAAGCGCAAGACTCGGCTTTATCAAACATGGAGGCTGATGACGACGATGATGAGGGAGAGGAGGAGCAAGAACGCGGCGTCACAATGAACATCACCCTCGTCCCTCTTGGCGAGGATGGGGAAGTCCAAAAGAATGGGCAAGCGGGAAGGGCAGGTGTCCAAGAGGACGACGCTGTCGAGAGCAAGTGATTATTTCAAGCAACGTCTTAGCTAGCTTCTGTGTAGTATCCAAAACCAAATCAAACAAGGAGAGAAACAAAAGAAGAGAGCTCGTCAGTTTACATTCGATGGGTTGCAGAGAGTGGCGAGGTCCGGGAGAAGCTCAACGAAAGGGTCCAAATTCGGGCTCTCGCGCACGCAGTCGGCCAGGTCTTGATATCTAACGACCTTGCGGTTATCCTTGAGGGCCTTTTCCATGGCTCTGTCCAGGAGGTCTCCGATGAACAGTTCTGTGGACTTGCAGACAAGGTGGACGGCCTCGGAGCCTGTCATCTTGACCTCGTTTGGCACCTTCATGATCCGCCGGATCGTGCCGGCGCGGATGAGCTCCTCGCCGCCGTCCAGCAGCACGTGGCGCGACCTCTTTTGCCCGCCGGCGCTCTCGGACACGCCGTTCTTCTCCTTGGCCTTGTCCTGCCGCGCGTTCCCCTTGCCGGCCTCCTTCTTGCCCGCGCTCGCCTTGGCGCTCGCCGCCGTGGCCGCCGAGGCCGGCATGGCTGCTGTCGCCGCCGTGGCCGCCGAGGCCGCCGGGACCTTGCTCTTGGGGCCGGTCGCGCGGCCCGCCTCCATCCCGCCAGAAGCCCGCGCCCGCCCCTGCCGCGCGCGCCTGCTCCGCCGCGAGCGAGCCTCCGCGCGCCGCGCCTTCGCCCTTTGCCGCGCCGCGCCGCGTTCGTCTCTCTCGACTCGCTCGTCTCATCTCATCTTATCTCGCTCTCGTCTCGTCTCATCTTATCTCGTCTCATCCCAGCCCGGTCGTCTCATCTCGTCGCATCGCCGCAGCTCGTCCACCTCGCCGAGCTCAAGGCGGCTCCGCGCCTGCCCTGCAGCGCGAGGCCTCCGCGCGGGCGCCGCCAAGCCCGAGCTCGGCGCGGCGGGGCGGCTTGGCGGGAAACAATCAGATGATGCAGCTGCAGATGCCGCACGTCTCCAGGGAGGGGGCCCGTGCTGCTTGCTATCCTGAGCTCGCTCCAACTTTTCCATGTCGCGCTGCTTTGCCGCGTGGACATCAGCCAGCAAGATCGCTCAAGTCGGCGGACTCGTCGGCAATCGCAGCGTAGCGATCGACGAGCTCCTTGTCGCAGCGTGTGGAGATGGTGCGCCACTTCGGCGTCAAACCCATCATGGTCTGACGGAGACAGGCTTCCCATGCATGGAGAAGGATCCAGAGAATGCGGGAGGCGCTCTCGGGCGGACTGGGCCGGCGCGGCGAGCGGCAGAGCGGAATCGGCGGCGCGGCAGCGGCAGCGCGGGAGCGGGAGCGGGCGCAGCGGGAGGAGCGGCGAGCAGGATGGCGCAGCGGGCGGCGCGAGAGCTGGACGTGGTGGTGTGGGGCGCGACGGGGTTCACGGGCCAGCTCGCGGCGGCGTACCTGGCGACGGTGGCGAGGACGGCCGGCGTGAGGTGGGCCATCGGGGGCAGGAATGAGGGCAAGCTGCGCAAGATCGTGGCCGACCTCGAGGCGGGCAAGGACACGGAGAGTCTGCCGGAGGTGATCGTGTGCTCGATCGATGACACCAAGGGGCTGCACGCCATGGCCGCGCGCACGCGGGTCATCGCGAGCCTCGCAGGGCCCTTTAGCCAGATGGGCACGCCCATTCTGGAGGCGTGCATCGCGGAGCGTTGCGACTACTGCGACATCACCGGCGAGGTGCCCTGGGTCAAGATCCAGTCGGACAGGCTCGGACCCGCCGCGGAAGCCAACGGCGTCATCCTCAGCAGCTGCTGCGGATTCGACTCGCTGCCCTCCGACCTTGGCACCCTCTACGCCGTGACCAAGCTGCGCGAAAAGTTCGGCCCCAATGTTCGCATCGGCAAGGTCACCGCCTACTTTGACATGATGGGCTCTCTCTCGGGCGGCACGCTCGCGTCGGGTATCGCGATGGAGAACGACCCCGAGCTTCACAAGATGAACCAAAACCCCTTTCTGCTTGGCGGGGCTCCTGAAGGCGGCCCGCGTCCTGATGACGCGGATTACAAGAACTACGAGCAGGACCCCGAACTCGGCACGTGGATTGCGCCCTTTGGTATGGCCATGATTAATACCCGCATCGTCCGCAAATCGGGCACAGCGCTTCAGTATGGCCCCGACTTTCAGTACCGCGAAGTGGCCGTCGCGCCCTCTGAAAAGGCGGCTGCAAAGATGGCCAAGCCGTTGCCCCCCGCCTCCAAGCGGCAGGCCATGGTCGAAGCCGGGCGTCTTCCCAAACAAGGCGACGGACCATCCAAGGAACTCCGCGCCAAGTCATGGTTTCGCACGCGTATCAAGGCCGAGGACGCCACGGATCCCTCGCGCTACGTTTGGGTCCAGGTCAGCGGTGGCGATCCCGGATACACGGAGACTGCCAAGATGCTTTCGGAGGCTGCCATTTGCCTTGCCCAGCAACGCGAGGTCTTGCCGCGCACTGCCGGGTTTCTCACGCCGGCGTCCTCCATGGGCACTGCGCTCATCGAGCGTCTTCAAGCAGCTGGAATCCGCTTTGAGTCCATTCCGAGCCCGGCGTCATCGTCGTCTTCTAAACTTTGAGAAAAGCACAACCAACACCAATATTCTTATTTTTGGGGAATCTTGCGAGTTCGCGAAGGACTCTCAATCAGGTCCATTTGATTGCTCGAGCTGACAAAGTGTATAGAGACCAAGATGACTCGTCCCGTGAAAAACGCGTGATGACGACTCATTCATTTTTTAACAGTCAAGACAAAGGGATTTGGCTGGCGTCGTCAGAAGGGAGTTGGCCTATTCCATTTGCGTTCTCTGACAGCGAGTCACACTGTCTTGAAAAGAGACTCAGAGCATAGATAGTGAGTGGGCCCAGGGTTGTAGGCACCATGATTTATTTATTTTTTACAAAATAAAAAAAATTCGGTGCGCACACATAAATTCGTTGAGAGCGCAGGTAGTAAGTTCTAGCGTAGGCCCTAGGTCCTCCGGGTACTGGTAGAAAGACACGAGTTGACGTAGTGGTGAAGAGGCCAAAGTCGATTAGAAACGCGCGAGGAGATCGCGCGTTTGGAGATCGCGCGGCGCCTCGCCTCTGACTGCGCGAAATTGCCCTAGCGCTTACTCACGTGAGCTCGTCGTTCCGCCGACGTCGCGCTCCTGCCCATCTCGGCAATCAATGCCAACAGGTGGCCTTTGCACGACGCCAGCACTGAAAGTCAGAGCCGACGCGAAAAGCTCAAAGAAGGGCAGTATAATACCTTTTGAAACCTTCAGCAAGCTTCAGTATAAAAATGACGGAACCTTCGATAGCTCTCATTACCAAGCGAGCGGGCGTAGCGCGTGCAGAAAATGTTCAACGACTGAACCTCGAAAACCTGGGCCTTGGCCACGTTGGCCGTCTTCAAGAGTGCCGCGCCTTGGAAGACCTTTGTCTGGCCGACAACAAAATCACAACACTTGAAGGTCTCGGTGCCTTGCGTAAATTGCGCCGCCTCGATGTATCAGGAAACCGTTTACAGTCACTTGCAGGTATTGAGCATCTCGATGCCTTGGAGGAGCTCTTCGTTCAGGGGAACCAGATCGAAAGCTGGGATCGCGATATCAGGCCCTATTTGCTGGACCTTCCTCGACTTCGAGTACTTCATTTGAAAACTCGGACCGGAGCGAGCGCCAATCCGCTCTGTGCAAGTGAAAAGGCATACCCAACAATGATTCTTCAAAGATTTCCACAGATTGAGGTGATTGACGGCAATCGCGTCCATCTCACCCACGTGCGACATTTCGAAGCTGCCGAGCCCTTGCCAGATCTCACACCAGCCTCGCAAGAGCTACCCGAGCCCAAACAGTGGACGTGGGAAGTCCCGAGTTCCTTTCAGCACGATTTGCTCGATACCTCGTTGCAGGAAGCCTTTGCCACAAACCTCAGTGACATGAAGATGCTTCTTGCGGAAGCTGACAAGAGACTCGAGCGTCACTTCCCGAAAGCGCCGGGTTCGCGTCCAGGTCCTGCGCGTCGTCAACTCCGGCGAGGTTCTTGACTTGGAGAAGAGAGAACCCAAAATGGTGTCCAGTGAATTCTCTCGGAGGGAATGATGAGCTGGAGCCCGGGGTTTGTATGTAAAGATTGACAAGAAAAAAAGGGCGGGCAAGATCATGTGCCAAGTTAGTTACGCGTCCATTCTCAAGATAAGGTTTATTCAGGAAAAGGTGCAATTGCATGTTACCTATTGGAAAAAAAGATCATGGATAGCGACGGAAAGCGCTTCTCGCGCCGCAAAAATATCGCATGTAAATTGTCGTTTCTTGTCCTCTTTCCGCGAAAGCCGGTCTGCCATTCGTAAATCTTCTATCTCTTCCTCTTCTTCGCTTCTTCGTCGTGGGTGGCAATAATTTCAATCATAGCCATTTGTCGATTCGCGAACTGTTTCGCGGACTTTATCTAGCAAAAGCGAAAACGAGCGGCGAGACTCAAATGATCCGAGCTCCACTTTGAGTTGGGGATGCCCATACCGTAGGCGCGTGTGTCTGGAAGAGCGAGATATTCCGCCGTTTCAAGCCCATTGCCAGTGAAGATATAGTCCACAGTGCCCTGAAAGCTATCGTGGAAAGTGGTAAAGGCCGGCTCTCCTGTTGATTGCGACGTGGCTTGCATTGCGTATGCGCTCTTCAAGGGTTCCAAGCCCGTGACGAGCGTCTCTGGCATGTCACAGATTCTACTGGGTTTGCGACGCTTGAATTCTTGTTGCATGGTCTCTTGTTGCTCTGACTGCGACTCTTCATCTCCGTTCTCACGCACGAATGTGGCGATGATATCGTCTACATTACCATCGGGTTGCTTCCCCGCTTGCAAATCGCTCCAGCCATTCGCATCGGGCATGCCAAGAACTCCTTCGTCCTCTTGGTCCCCCGCCGCTTCGTTGCCGCTCGATCGTAGTTTGTTGTCGCGTGCACGTGCAGTCTGTTGGCTCGAGTTTTGGGGAGCTCTGTAGCGGCCGCAAAAGGTTCCCGAGCGACCATGCGGTCCTGTCATGATGGCCTTGACTCGATGTCCGCGACGACACGTGGCCATAATAAGACCTTGGCCGCTAATGTGCGATGGTTCGTGCGCGTGCACGTCATGCAGCCGAGACGTCGTGAGAAACTCGTAGACTGCGGACTTGGGTGTCGAGTTGAAATCTCCACAAAGCGCAATGGCTGCGCCGTCGTGTCGTGCGCGGAGTGTCTTGAGCTCAGTGCACAGCTTGCATAGCTGCGCAAGCTTGACGTCGCCCCGACGCGGGTTGAAGAGAATATGTGTGGTGCAAACGATGAGCTTTCGTCGCTTCGGTCCATGGAGGTGTTCGAGCACGAGTGCCAGGGCAACATTGTCTCGGTCAAGTAAGTCTGTTTCGCCCACAAAGTACTCGATTGGGAGAGACTTGACCATGCGAAAGGTGCTTGTCTTGAACCAAATGGCGCAGCCGTCCGTCTTGGCATTGGTGCGTTTCTTGAAGAGGCCCTGATAGCCCTTGCCTGTGAGAACGCGGTCAAATGTCTCGTCGAAGTGCTTGTTGTCCACCTCTTGCAGACAGATAATGTCGGCGTTGATCTTTCCGTCTGTAATGTGCTTGAGTAGTCGCGGCGCACGGTACGACCATTCGAGGAGCTCCTGCGGAACCCCGGGATAATGCGTGGAGTCAACGAGGTCGTCCGCAAGTACGTTGAAGTTGACCAGACAAAAGTCGTGCGTGGCATCACCCTCGTTTCCATTGGCCAGCTGCGGTCGCTGCTGCTCCGCCTTGGAGCCGCGTGGTTTCGTCCAGGTCCTCTCGGCGACGCTCGGTTTCGAGCGCCACGCTGCGGAGCTGTTTGCACTGCCGGCCCTCCCGCGTGCCCTCGCGGCCCCGCGGGCCCTCGCCGGAGCGCCGCGAGACCCCCGGGCCCCGGCCCCGCGCCCGCGTGACCCGCGCCCGCCGCCGCCGCCCGCCGGGAGCTCCTCGCCGTGCGCGAAGCGGCACCTGGCCCCGAAGCGGCACGCGCTCGTCGACGCCCACGACCTGCAGACCGCCATCTCCGGCGCCTGCTCGCTGCTCGCTCGCGCGCGAGGGCGCAGGTTCGCTTCGGGGTTTGCTTGCAGGGTCGCTTCGGGGTTTGCTTGCAGGCCGCTTCGAGGGTTTGCTTGCAGGTTTGCTCCGGGCTGGTGGCGGCCATGGGCGGCTCGAGCAGCGGCGGCGGCGGCCCGAAGGCGCGGCGCTGGCAGCCACGAGCCGCCGGCAGACCGCCATCGGCGGCGCGGCGAGCGGGCGCGGCGGGCGCGGCGCGGCGGCAGGGCCGGACGAGGCGCGGGGCGTGCGGCGCGCGGGCTGCGTCGTGATCTGGGGGGGCCTTTGCGCGCGCACGCGGAGAGCGAGGGCGGCGACGGCGACGAGGACAACGGCGACGAGTCGGCCGGCGCGATGCCGCGCTTCTACTGCGACTACTGCGACATGTACCTGACGCACGACTCGATGCACGGGCGCAGGCAGCATAGACTCGGGTGGAAACACCGACAGAACTTTGGCGCCTTTTATGAGCACTTGTACCAGCAGCAGCAGGAAGAGAAGCAGCAGCAGCAGCAGCAGCAGCAGCAGCAGCAGCAGCAGCAGCAGCTGCAGCAGCAGCTGCAAATGGCGCAGATGGCCCAGCAGCAGCAGCAACAGCAACAGGCATACATGGGGACTCAGCCTCCAGGAGGTGTTCCACCGCCCATGGGCATGCCCCCACCTATGGGGATGCCACCGCCTATGGGAATGCCGCCGCCAATGGGGATGCCGCCTCCGGGAGCTTTGCACCAGGGAGGCTATCCTCCTCAACAGGCAAGTGCGTATCCGCAGCACCAGCAGCACCAGCAGCAGCAAGCGCCTGTTTCGGAACAGAGTCGGAGGTGAGACGAAAACAAGACGAGACGAGAAGAGAAGAGACACGACGAGTCGAGTCGAGTCGAGTCACGCCAAGAGTACGCTATTTGATTTTCCTTAGGTATCGATCGATCTGCCATGGCGGCAGGTTCTTGCACATTTGGTCACTTATATTTGAACATTTTGCCACCAAGCCAGAGAGAGGGCTATCTTTGTTGCCCCTTTTCGAGCCGCCACAATTTTGTTTGCAAGCTCTATCTGCAGAGTTGTCAAAAGGCAGCATGCGTCGAAGGCCAGACTTTAGAAACCTGCGTTCCTGAGTCTTGTTTCAGGCTCATTTGCTGTGCGCTCTTTTCGGTCTTCTTGATTGCTCATGTGCTCGCTCAAGGTCTTATGAAGATCGCAAATACATGCAGAATGTCAAATGATTGAAGAATTTCGACTGATTATATAATTGTTATATGCATACAGGATGACGACAAGGTACTCTTGCAGTTTATTCTGCGCGAGCGGAGCCGCTCGCAAAGGACCATGAGCTACCCCGCAATCATTTAGAACAAAAGGATCATGGGGTGCTCCGTAATCTCTTGGAGCAAGAAGTGTTGTACACGTTCTAGTAAAAAGTAAGGCAATGACAGGTAATACTCTTCTCTCATTTCTCTGTCTCCCTCTCTCTCTCTGTCATCTCACGTCAATGCCAGCGTACGGGCAAGTTTCTCGCAACCTTTACAACGCAGTCTTCACATGGCATGTTTCTCTTTGATGTAGAGGAGTAAAACCTTTACGTGGTATGCTCACTGGTGAGCTTGCGGGCTTGAGCCATAAGCTTGGGGGCCTGCATGAGCGTGAGCTTGCGAAAGGTACCCGGCATGTAGACAGCCAGGTAGCTAAAGAGCCTCTCTTTGGAGCTACCGAACATCCATGCCTCGGCAATGTTATTGGACACGGCTGCCAAGAAGAGATTTACACAGCGCTCGACGCGCATGCCATTGTCGATGTTCTTGTCTGCAGCTCCAAAAGTCTTGTCGGCCGTCGTGGTGAGTGCGTTGCGCGCAACCTCGGTCTGCACACTGCCGGGGCAAACATTGGTCACGTGAACGTTGTGCTGGGCAACCTCGAGGCGAAGGGCATCAAAGTGGCCAATAATGGCAAACTTGGCTGCCGAGTAGGCCGTGCGAAGCGGCATGCCCAGCTTACCGGCCAGCGAGCTGGTGTTGACAATGTGACCAAACTTGCGCTCGATCATGCCTGGGAGCACCAGCTTGGTAAGTTTGACGTACGAGAGGAGATCAACTGTCATGACCTTTACATCCACGGAGAAGTCCGTGTCTTCGGCGAAGCAGCGCGTCGAGACACCTCCATTGTTGAAGAGAAAGTCGATGCGGCCAAAGGCTGCGATGGCATCCTCGGCGACCTTGTCGAGGCTGTCGAGATCATTCAAGTCGCACGTCACAATGGCAGTATCGCAGGTGAGCGTTTTAGCCAATGCTTCCAGGGGTTCCCGACGCCGGGAGGAAAGGACGAGCTTGATGCCCACGTCGAGCTGGTCGAGTTGGCGCGCAATCTCCTCGCCGATGCCACTACTTGCGCCCGTAATCCAGACCACTTTGTCTTGAAAGTACGACTTGCGGCAGCGCGCAGACCACGTCGAGAGATCAGCGTCCACTAAGAGCGCCAGCGCGCAGCGGCCGACTGCCAGCAGTCCGGCTGCAGCCACGGCGCCTACCGCGACCTTGCCGGGTGTCGCGGTCGTTTGCAAGCTCATGGTTCTCGTTTTGTTTTTCTTACCGGTTATTCACACAGGTCGCCGTCTTTCGCCGCTGCGCTCTGCTGCTGCTGCTGCTGCTGCTTTCCCTTTTGGCACAAGCTAGTGACCGCTTCCTGGCTCACTCTCTCGCTCCTTGCTCGCTTGCCTGTCGCTTGCTTGCTTGTTTGCTTGGTTCACGTTGGCGATTTGCTCTGGCGCAAAATGTTTCTCAAGCACACCACTACTACCACTATACTACTACTACTATACCACTACTACAACCCGTAGGTAGCAGAACCGCGACTGCCTTCCATGGGACTTGTATCTTGCAAAACAGCTGCACTGCTGCTGCTGCTGCTGCTGCTGCAGCAGCTGCTGCCACCGTGACGGACAAGCGGCACGGCGAGTCGAAGCCTCCCTTAAAAAAAAAACCGTGATCTGGACCGACAGTGCAAGATTGCCTAGGTCTACTTGGGATGGACCTCAAGGATCGGATTCACAGAAAGTAATAACGATTTCACTCTTTTTTGGACTTGGAGGGCGCAGGGTCCGAAAGCAGGGCGACGAGGGCGGCAACGAGCGCAAGGACGGCGCAGACGCCGTGGAAAACCATGCCTGTCTGCAGCATGTCCTGGAGCGCCGAGGCCGCAGCGTCCGAGGCGCTTGCGACGCGCTTGAGACCAGCGTAGACGTAAAAGTCGACGGCGCAAATGCTCAGCTGCAGCAGAAACATGAGGGCCAGCGCCACATGAGTGGGCTTGAGCGTGTGAAGCAGAGTTCCGGCACCCAGCATGTGGATGTTACAGGTTGTGTGAAGCAAGCGCACAAAGACAAGACCCAGAGGCGTGACGACCTTGGCGACCTCAAAGCCTTCTGCATCCAAATCAATGCCACGAGCCATTTGATCAAAATAGGTTTCCGTTCCCATGAGTGCGAAGAAAGTGACGGCTGTCTCAATGGCCACCAAGGCTTGTAGTACAAAAATTGCAAAAGACGAAGTTGAGCGCCGCAAACCTTCTTGCTTCGAGCCCGCAAAGAGGAGACCCAGGAAATTTGCAGCGAGGACCGCCATGCCAACTTTAGCACCAATGTCGAGTCCCTCGGCGTGCTTTGCGGTGAGCGCGCCGCTAGCGCGCATGAGGCTCGCGTCCCGATCCAAAATCAGGGCGAGCGCGGTGTTGGGAACAAGCATGGCCATGAAGGCGAGCTTTGTGGGACCGAGCGCGAAGAGCGAGATTGCGAAGATTGCTTCCGCCAGTCCCGCGGAGCGCACCACGAACTCGACAAAACTTTCGCCCTTGGCATCTTGCGCAAGGTAATCTAGCGTTTTGGCGCCCACCATTTCCTCATGCACGACATCGTAGCCCACGAGTTGCACGAGACCGTGTCCGAGCTTGAGAGCGACGAGCAGGAAGAACACCAGCTTGCTCACGGCGCTTTTGCAGCCCATTCTGGTTCCTCTGCACGCCCTCTCCTCCTCTTCTGCAGCCTCGCCCCACGCGCCCCGGGCCCCTGTCCGCGACGGTCCTCCTTCCCGCGCCCGCTCGCGCCGCAACCGACCTGGGTCTGTCTGCCAAAGCGAACATCCGTCATCCGCGTCGCGCCTAGTCAAGCTGCTATACTACTAGTACTAGTATAGAGGAAGAAAACGAACGTTCTTTGTCGTATAGAACGAAGGGGCACGGTCCAGCCGTTCCAGAGATGCTTTTGACTCCAGAAGCTCCAAACCTTAGTGCGTAAACTCGACTTGCAACTCGGGCGGCTGGAACAGAGAAAACCACGTTAACGTTTCTATACACAAGGAGAGGGGCCGTTGCGGGGTCCGGTGGGCCGTGTTCCGCTACCAGACTCAGGGCCAAAGCAGAGCCTCGGCGCGCGGAGAGGTGACGCGCGAAGAGCGTTCGGGTTGCCTGGCTGCCTCCAGCCAGCTGGCTGGCCGCCAGTGCTGGCGAGGCGTGGCGGCCGGAACCGCTTCCCTGCGCTATCTGGCCCGCGAGAGCCGCAGCGCAGCCGGCAGCCAGCCACGGCCAGCGGCAGGGGGCGAGCCGGCGGCGGCCAGCCAGTGGCTGCGAGCGCGCTGCCACTGGACTACGGAAAAGAAAACAGCGAAGAAATTTTTTTATTTAGCGCCTGCCTGCTTGTGGCCACTCATGTCAATGGTCACGTGAATTTGACCTTGAACTTGATCTGGAAAGAAGCGGAGAAAGAAAGAAAGAAAGAAAGAAAGAAAGAAAGAAAGAAAGAAAGAAAGAAAGAAAGAAAGAAAGAAAGAAAGAAAGAAAGAAAGAAAGAAAGAAAGAAAGAAAGAAAGAAAGAAAGAAAGAAGAA
>BGKB01000122.1:74746-217952 GCA_003116975.1 Aurantiochytrium sp. KH105
GAAAGAAAGAAGAAAGAAAAAGGAAAGAAGGACAGTGGCAGAAAGAAAGGAGAGAAAGCAGGGAATAATGATTTGAGGCGGGAAAAGGGAAAGGAAGGATGAAAGAGCGAGAAAAGAATTTTCTTGTCGTCTCCACCGCTCATTTCCGCGCCAGAGAATCTGCGCAGCGCAGACGGACACACTGGGCGCCGCGCGACGGAGGCACCTCTGCGGCGCACTGAGCGAGAAGCCTCCTCTTGCACTCTACTCAATCCCTCTCCCTGGCGCGCGCTACGAAATTATATATAAAGCTAATCACCCGTGAAACTGTCAAGATTTGAATTTCACTCGGCTTTGCTCTCTCGGCACCACTGAGCGCGTCAGGGAAACGGCTATGCTAAATCCTTGAGCCGAGACCCAGTGAGAGACGCGCAGGCGCCCAGTGGGTGCAGAGGCAGAACCGGCCAGTGGCGTGCTCCTCGCACCACTGCCCGCAGCGCCAAAATTTCCTCGCGGCCAATCGCAGACCTTCTTCTTCCATCACCTCCGGAGTCGCGCCGAGGCCCTCCTCTCCTGCGACCTCGCGCCCGCCCGAGCGAGCGAGCGAGCGAGCGAGCGAGCGAGCGCGCGCGCGCGAGAGCCCCTCCGCGGCGCCGCGCCCGGGCCCCGCCCCGCCCCGCCCCGCTCCGCAGCGCAGCGCAGCGGCCCCTCGGCGGCCCCTCGGCGGCCAGCGGCGGCGGCGCATTAGGAGCGGCCGGCGGCGACTAACCACCCCTCTCGCGCCCCGCCCCTCGGCGCCGCGCCCCTCGCTCGCGCCCTCGCGCCAGACGCCGGACGCAGGCGAGGCTCGGCGCCCTCTGCGCGCGAGCTCTCAGCCCGCGCAGCGCACGCGCGGACGCGGACCCAGACGCAGGCAGCCAGGCAGCCAGCCAGCAGCGCCGGGACTTCTGTGGCCGCGCTCGAGCGTCGCGCGCTGCTCGAATTGCGTTGCGCAGTTTTGCGAGCTCAAAAGGGAGAAGACAGCGCAGGCTAGCTAGCGAGCGCACAGGGCTCAGTCAGGACCTGCGCCGTGCGCGGGGGCGCGCGAACCAGGAGAAAATGAAGAGCGAGGGCGACAGCGCTGCTGCTGCTGCTGCTGCTGCGGCAGCGGCGGCGGCGACGCCGGCCAAGGAGACCAGCTCCTCGAAGATCACCAAGACCGGCAACGGCGCAACGTCGGCGGCGCTGCACTTCCCGCACCCAAAGTCATACTGCGTGGAGTTTCAGAGCAACTACGGGACGCTCAAGGGCATCCAGAACAAGTGGGCGGCCGTCCCGGCGAACGGGTCCTGCGAGTGGGAAAATCAGCAGCACGGCAGAGGTCATCACCTTAAGGTGGTCATCAAGGACCCCAAGCCCAATACCACGCTGGCCATGCGCCTCGTCTACGAGGATGGCACGCCCGCGCCCGCCTTCACGCGCAACAAGAGCGGCCAGAGGAAATCCACCATGCTGGTGGGCATCGACTCGCGCGAGTGGAGGCTCGGCTTCTCGTGGCTCAGCGTCATGCAAGAAGGCCCGCGCAAGTGGCATGCGGCAGCCACCTGCCGCATTGTCGTGGCAGACGCAGATACCCCCCCCTCGTGCGAGATCCGTCTCAACGAGGAGCTCGTCGTTACCGTGCCTGCCGGCACCGACATTATTGTGCCTATTCGCATCGAGGTTCTCTCGGCTGTCAAGGGCGCCAGCAACTTTAGTCGATACGCCGTGCACTGCTTCGAAACCAACTCAACGAGTCCCTCGTCTGCTGCGGTGCCCAAGCCCTCGGGCTGGTCTTGGGTCTCGCCCAACGTGCTCGTCGAGGCCAAGTGGCTCCCCGCGGCCCCCGTTCGCATTCAGAACAAACAACGCTTTGCGGTCTTTCGCCATGGTATTGCCAACGGGGCCTCCGGTGCGGCGGGCCAAAACGGGCAGCACTCGCATGCTCACGACGCCGAGGTCGACGAACCGGTCTTCGGTCCGAACGCCGCCTTAAAAAAGTCAGCCTCTGGCGGGCCGGCTGCAGCGGCTGCTCGCGGCAAGAAAACGGGCTCCAGCGCGACAACAACGCCGCCTCCGCCCATGCGCGGTATGAGCCGCTCTGCGTCAGGTTTTGATATTGACGACTTTCTTCACGCCGTTTCAGTCGTGCAGTCCTTCTTGGCGCAGGATTCGATGCAGCGGGACATCGCCACGAGCGGACAGGTCGACATGACGGTCCAGGATCTTCAGTGCGCCGTCTCCAAGTACCTTTTGCAGCGCCGTATCTGCATGCAGCACTCCCAGCCTTCGCATGCACATTCGCATCAGGTCCAGTTCCCGCAGAGTCATTTCGGTGTGACCCCCGTGTTTTACGGAAACAATGGCGCGTCGACGAGTGCGTACCAGCTTTTTTCTTCTTTGCAGCAGCAAGCGCAGCAGCAGGCGCAGCAACAAGTGCAGCAGACGCAATCTGCTCCGCCACGGACGAGGCCCAATCAGCCTTCCACAGTAGCAGCGCCCAGCGCCCCGAAGCGCAAGAGCAGTGGATCAAATGCTGACGCCGCAAAGCGTACCAAGGCCACCAAGCGTCGCACCGCGTCTTCCGGCCCGGACGCTGCTACAAACAATAATACCACGACATCCACGCCTTCCGCGCCACCTTCTTCGGCGGCGGCGGCAACAGGCTCTGTGACGTTGACAGTACCGAAACGTAACCCCGCTGGCAAGACACCCACGCCGACCACAAACAAGGCTGAAGGCATGCCCCAGGATGTGCTTAGTAGCCCTCCTCGGGGTCCCAAGGTGTCTCCGCTTCCTCCGAATGTCATGGCCGCCCTTGCTCTCCCCAGTTCGGCTGACGGTGTAGCCTCCTTGGTCGAAATGAGCAAAGGCCTTCGCAATGAACACGCACGCAAGGACCCTTTGTCCACAGCTCAAGCCGCTGCACAAGCGGCTGCACAAGCGGCTGCTGCTGCACTTGCGCGCCACAACAGCACCTTTGGATCGTCTCCCTTCCACATGGGCGTCGATTTGCTCGCTCAAGCTGCGGAGGCTGCGCGCCATGACTGATGATAGATTCCACTGTTGATTGATAGGCTAGAACTTCGAAAAGGGAAGATTGCCTCCCTTTTCCTAAATCTGTGCGAATGCAAATGATAACGTATGATTTGTTTCTTCTTTTTTTATGGTATAAATTTTAAAAAGCTGCTGCACACGTTGTTCGGCACGATCGACGGATACCTTGCGTTTGCCGCGGAAGATATGCGCCGTGCTTAGTCAAGGACAATGTTTTGTCTTGGTGTGAACACTGTCTTGACGTGCTCCAATGTACTTTTGGAGGACGTAAAAGCAACGCTAGGCTTTGCCGGGCTCCATTCCGAAGCGCCCTTCTCTGTGACGCAAACCAAAGCAAAGCAAGCCAAAGTAAAGCAACGTAAAGCCAAGCAAACCAAACCAAACCAAAGCAAAGCAAAACCAAAGAAAACAACGAATAAAGGTGCCCATTTTATTTTAATCGGATGCTAGCTTCTTACGCAACACAAGACGTACTTCGCGCTTCACCTGATCGTCCATGGTCAAGACGCACACCAAAATGTGCTCGCCCACGCAACCCGGCTGATCAAGCTGTAATGCCAACTTGATTCGCTCACGGTCGCCGCCCTTGAGCGCGCCCTTGGGCTTGTCCACTTGCACAGTTCTTGGAATCTCGATAAATTCAAAGCTCCCGCCGCGAGAAGCTGCACAAGAGCCGATCTCCACATGCAAGGTTGCCCCGTCCTCGGCATTGTCAAAGTAGCTCGTCAGCGAGTAGTCCAAAACTGCCGTGTCCTCGCTTGTCGCAAACTCATCGGCGATGCGGTCCCGAGGTGCCACGGACCCTTCGTCAGCCATGTGTGCAAAAATTGGATGCTTCCATGCGCGTCCGCGGAAACGCAACGTATGCTTGCCAATCTGATTGGGCACGTCGACCTCAAAGACGCCAAAATGTGATCCAAGTCGCTCCTGATCTGGCTGAAAGCAAATTTTCACTTCGCGCAAGCCCATCGCTGGGATGCTTGACCGCTGCTGCGCAATAGCAAAGACATCCTGACCGTTGAGATTGCGAGGAATGCTTGCATCCTTTGCAACGCGCATCGCGTAGTCGAGGCCAAAGACGCTCTTGTTTTGCATGAAGACAGGCCGAATCGAAGTCTCCCCCACCAAAATGTCACCAAAGTCCACGAGCTGATCGCTCGAGAACGAGACTTCGTCGGCATCTTCTGGAGCCGCCGTAGGGTTCGTCAGAGATACGCTCAGCTTGGGACTGACGCCTTCGCCACATAATTGAACATCCAGTTTGGCAGCGCCACTTCGAATCGTCAGCACCTCTTGAAATGTCTTGTTGCTCGACGGGGAGAACTTGATGTGAATGGCGTGTGCGCCATTTACTGGAATCTCGCGAAGAGCGTTCACCATGACAAAAGGGCCCATGGGATTCAAAGTGTCCGAGGTCAGCTGAGCAGGGCGCTTGCCAAAGTTTCGCAGACGCAAGACCAGAGTCTTGGCGTGCCCAACGGCTACCTGCGAGAATTGCAAGTCATCGAGATCTGCGACAAGGTCAGATTCGACGAGCACGCTGTTCATCTGCAGCATGAGCGGCAGCTTAAAGCCGCGCACAAAGCATCTGGCAAACCATGTGCAGTGTTTGCTCCAAGGCTCGCCTTGCTCCGGATCGCTCCATGATACCATCCCGACCTCTGGTGGTAACTGCTTGCTCGCACTGTCCATATCCTCGGGGCCTGACACCTCGGATGCCTCATTTTGTTCCTCGTCGTCTCCCTTTTGTTCCTGTGTTGCGTCCTCGACGGCGGGAAATTCTCCGTCGTCGGAATCAGCAGATGCGCTTGCAGTGTCTTTGATCGATGCTCTGCAAGGACCATCTTTCGACGTTTGCGCAGTGAGCTCAACTTCGATACGCACGCTCTCACCGGGCATCAGGGTGCCAACCTGCGGACTTATGTGCAGACCGTGGTCGAATCGCGCGGCCGGCAAGACAATATGAAAATCCCGTGATTCCTTCGATGACGCAGGGTTCGTCAAAAAGAGATTCTCCGTACGTCGCGAGCCAAGCGCGCATGCCCCAAAGGAAATTGTCGTGTTAGAAAAGTGCAGGGGAGGCTCCACGCCTTCACCTTTGCAAGGGATTTGGAACACGCGGTTAAGATCTGTGCGCAGGGTGAGCGTAAAATTGTGCTCCACTGCCGCAGACGGACTAAAGATCACCTTGGGACACATGCTTTCTTTGGGGAGTAATGTCCCGAATCCACTTGACGGCTGCACGCTCACCTGCGGTCGCAGTTTGACGAAACCAAATTGTTGCGGCAAAAGGCTCGTATTTCGGAGCTCCAAGGTCTGCGCGACCGACTGCGTCGTGTAGCAAGACCCAAAGTCGAGCACCGATGGCGAAAAGACAATATCTGATGAGGTCAAGGTCGCAGTCAGCGCCAGGCGGACAGGAAGCACTTGCTCCGGGACGCGAATGCTTATGGGCACTGTCACGTGCACAACTTGGCCGAAAACGGGATCTTCCTCACGAACGCAATTCCCTGTGCGATCGCACCACGCCACAAGATCATGCGAAGGCCGCAGCTTGATTTGCACATCAAAGTGCCCGTCCGTAGCGCCACTCCGCGCCTGCACAAAGCCCATGTCGGGCAAGAACTCGACACATTCTCGCAGCGCCTTGGGCGGAGCAATCTCAGCGCGAAGGGCAACACTTCCTCGGTTACGAAGCACAAGTTTGTTTCGATACAGCTTGCCAAAGACACAGCACTGAAAGTCAAGCTCAGGCGAAGCCGTATAGATTGGTACTTTGCTCGTGGCCGCGACAATGTTACAGCGCACGTGCTGGCCGTCAGCAAAAACAAAGTCCAGAAAACAATTAATGTCCACGGGACTATCCTCTTGCGGCGCGTACGTGATGCTGAGACTCGTCGCATCATAACCGTGGAGACTTTCCTTTGCCGGAGTGCCGATTTGTAGATCACCAGCCTCAAAGCAAGAACCTTCCGTTGAAAAGGCGCAAGGAAGTGCTCCCTCGTTTGCAATTTTCACGACGAGTGTCTTGGTCTCGCCATGGACGACAGTACCAAAATCGAGATCTTCTCGCGAGAGAGCGGGTCGCGTCTTGCGTGTGGTACATCGGATGGGAACGCTAAAAGGCCCTGTGGCTGCGAGAAAAGGAAGGTCGACAGAAATGTCCTCGTTGACCTTGGGTTCAAAATCGACGCGTACCTTGCATGAGAGTCCTGCACTCATGCGGCCCGGCTTTTCATACGACACGGTGAAGAAATTCTTGATATCGTCAGGAAGTTCGAGCAGCTTGAAGCTGTTAAAGGTAAAGGAAACGTTGGTGAGGGCAAACGTCTTGGTGTACGTTTCGCCGACGATGAAGTCTTTGTAGTGGAGCACGGAGGGTTTCACAAGGAACGCTTCGCCCTCGAACTTTTTGCCCCATACAACCTGGTCCTGAACAACATTGCGCAGCTGTTCCTGGCGAGCTTTGCGCAGCATTTTTTCCTCAAAGACGCTCAACTCACGCATAGTGTACTTGCTCTTGCGCGACCAAGCGGCGTCACCCGGAGATTCGAGGCCGGCGGTCTCATGGGCGCTGCTGAGGGCTGTGTCAAGCGCAAGCCGGCGCTCGTCCTCGACCCGAACGTCTCCAACATTGGCCTCCTCTGGAAGGATGGAGGCGCCAGGGGGTGGACCGAGAGCAGCTTCCATTTGATGTTCTAGCGCACGCGCCTCGGCCTGCGTTGCCGAAACTCCTCCGGAAGATGCTGCGCGTCCATACGCGGAACCCTGCGATTCTGATCTCGATTTGGGCGTCATTGGCATCAGAGCCTCTTGCGAGCCCGTGGGAGCTAGGTGCTGCGGGGGTACAAAGGGACGTAACTTTGCCGGAATGAGAGACTCGATGGGGCGCACACCGGCATTGACGGGCTGCGCAGCGATCTTGTCGACAATGTCCCCACGGTGGCGCTGCACTTCGCCAAGACCGAAGGCATGCGTTTTCATCGTCGTGACCTGACTTGGCTGAACGCGAAAGGTACGTCCGGATGGATCGACCGAGGCCACGCCTCCAATGGTTCGGGACTGCATATACTCTAACGTCCGCTCTTCTGCGGCATGGCGTCCGAGCGATTTAGTGTATTGCTCTTCGTAAGCCTTTTCCTTTGCCTCTTGATCATCTTTGACTCGATTGTACTCGTCAAAGGCAAGCATTTTCTTGGTCAAGAGCATTTCCGACTGTCGGAGCCGCAATTTGATGCGCTCCTTGGTTGCGCGCACACGTGCATCCTGCTTGCGACGCCGAAACACCTCGTATGGATTTCCACCGGCCTCAAGAATTTCGTTAAACTCTTCTTGTTCGCGTTGGGCTTCCCGTGCCTCCCGCGCCTTGCGCTGGGCGATCTTGCCCGCTGTTTCGGCCTGGATGGCTTCGGTGGTCTTCTTCAGTTGCAAGATCGACTGCGCGCGTTGTCTATGCTCTGCATCATACTGTGCCTGTAACTGGTCCAAGCGTTCTTGTTTGGCCTTTTTGTTTTCCATAACACGTCTTCTTGCTTTTTCTCTCTCGCGCTTTGCTGCTTCGATTTGAGCGGCATCCTCGGCATCGCGAGCTTGCCCTGCTTGCACGGCTCTCGCAGCTTCGGCTTGACGTGCGCGAAGGAACTGTTTGGCTGCCTTTTTCTCGTTGCGGACACGAAGAGCGGCCGCCTCCGTCAGCACAGCCTCCTGCGTCGCGGCCTCTTTCCTCAGCTGGGCGATGGCAGGCTGAAGCTTGTGAACACGCACGGCTGCAACATCGCGTAAGCGCTCGGCTTCATCCGCCTCACGCGTCGCCATTGCGACGTGGGCATGGAGATTTCGGAGCGCATCGTCCTGGCTTCCGCTGGCGGCGCTTAGCTTGATTTTTGCCCTTGCATCCTCCAAAGCTCGTTGACCCTCGTCGAGCCTTTTCCGCGCCTCACCAAGCTCGACAGTTCGCTGTCGAAGCTCTAACTCTGCCTCTTCTGTCACGGCGACTTGAGCCCTGGCCTCACGGTCTCTGCTGCATTCCTGGAGCGACTTGTGCGCGCTTACGACGCCGCCCACGACGTGCTTGCGCTCTGCTTCTACGCGTGGAGACCACGTCTCGCCAGCTTGACCTTGGCCTTGGTCCATTCTCCCTTTTCTTTCAACCTCTTCAATGCGTACGTGCTCCCGACTTGGCCAGCACCGGCCGCGCTCTTTCTTCTGCCCGTCCCCACGGGCGCCTTGCGCGCCGCCGCCGCCACGTCGCCGCGCAACGTTCGTCTTTTGCACGCTCAATGCCCTCGAACTGCATATTTGTCCGGTGAACGAAAATTAGCCGCGCCGCACGTGGCATTGACTGCTACGCAAGTAGTAGTAGGCCTTGGCCGCCTTTCCTTCTCCCGCCACAACTTGCTTCTTACAAGTCGTATGCGAAGAAGTGAAAGCCGCAATTCGGATTGGAGCACGGGCTTGTCGCCACGAAGAACGTCTCATCTCCCGAGAGAAGAAGATTATCAGGACGATTAGGCCTGTTCTGTGCGCAATTGCAAAGCAGCACGAGCAGCCTTTTGTGAGCAAGGCCATGCTGCGAGACGGAAAGGAAAGCATGGCAAAGCTCAATATAGAAAAAATGCAAACAAAGAGGATCCAAGAACGCACTTGCTAGAGTATCACACGTGTGTCGGGCCATTATCGTGTGACAACGTCAATTCAGCGAAAGATGAGGGAGACCAAGATTGACTCAGAAAAGGTTTGCCGAGGCCGAGCTCGCGGCAGCAAAAGACCTTTTGTCGTGTCGAGCTTGGACGGACGAGCAGCCATGGAGCTCTTTGTGGGCACGTGTAAGTCTTTCCTGTCTGTTTCTGTACGTGACACCAGCTAACACGACGGACGAACGAATGGCGCTTGCCCATTGCGCGACCGCTACTTGGGGCCTGAACCCGCTTGTCTTGCAGATGGCAAGACTCTGCCGTTCGTGGAGGGAAACGGGCGTGGGATAGGCTACTTTGAGATTGACGCGAGCGGCGAACCGGCGCTGCGTAGTGTGCTTGAAAAGTCGTCTCAGGTAGGTGCAGACGCCCCCCAGAACCCATCGTATCTTGCTCTGCATCCGACTTTGCCCGTTCTGTACTCGACCGATGAGCTCCTTGATAGTGGAGTCGTGTGGTCTTACACGATTGACCGCGATGCGAAACAGCTCTCGGTGCTCAACAAAGTGGATAGTCTTGGCACGAGCGCGGCTTTTGTCAACGTCAGCAAAGATGGCCGCTTTTTGTTCGTCGCCAATTATGCGGTTGCAGCATCCTCACCCGCCGTCGTCTTTGCTCTTGATGAGCAAGGTCGCATCGGCGAGGCGGTAAGCATTGTGTCCTGCGAGAATGTACCTGACGTGAGCTTTCCTGGCCCCAATGAGCCACGCCAAGATATACCCCACCCACACATGAGCATTGAGGATGAAGCTGCGACAGGCGAGGAAAGATTGGTTCTCATTCCTGATCTCGGGTCCGACTGCGTCCATGAAGTCACGCTCAATGCGCAAGGAAAGCAGACGCGGCACGAGTATGCATTTCTTCCCGGCGGCTGGGGTCCGCGCCATGTGGCCATTCGCGCTTCGGATCGCACCCGACTCGTAGTCTGCGAATTAACCTCAATGCTCTGCTTGGTGCCATGGAAAGCCAAGCGAGATGCCCAAGACACGACAAAAGGACCCCTTCGCGACGCAACGCAGGCTATTTCGCTCTTGGACGGAAGCGATGAGCCGAAGTCTGACGCGACGTGGACCGCTGCGGCCATCCAACTGCATCCAAATGACAAGTTTGTGTATTGCTCGACACGAAATATGGGGTCGTCAACATCAACTGGGCGCGTGACGGCGTTCCGTCTTGTGGACGCCGAGGATGACACCGGGACGCGCGCGGAATTCGTCTGCTGCATGAATAGTGGAGGCAACGTTCCGCGAGAAATGAAGCTGGACCCTACAGGCGCGTTTTTGTACGTTGCTCATCAGGATTCGGACAATATCGAGTGCTTTGCAGTGGATCAGGAGACGGGTACGCTTTGTCCGGACAAGACGAGGTCATTTACGTTTGGGACGCCTGTTGGCCTTTGTTTTTCTTCCATTTAGCTTAGTAGATAGGAGCTCAGTAAAGGGCAACAAATGTAGAGAGTCTCATGGCACTGGAAGCGAGAAAAACTTGTAGATCCAGCTCGCGTCAACAAGGATAGCGGGCCCAAGAATGTGAGAATTATCTGCTTCGAACATAAAAAGCTACGATGTGTTTGTTACTTAGAGTCAGCTTTGTTCAGAATTTTCCTCAAGCAAATGAGTGAGAATCGCCTCGGTCTATTTTGCAGCTAGGCCTAGGCCTATCGCAACTTAAGAATCACTTGCACTAGCGTGCAGCACGCAAGGTGTTGCATGCTCGCAAGGAAGGCATCGTTTTCCGGTTGTGTGTGACTGTGTTTTTCAATAAATGTGGCAAGGTCAAGGCCGACAGGAAGTTTGCTCCATTTGGCGAGCGTTGGAACAGCCTTGGCCTCAATGATTCGGGGCAGATTTTCATCATGCGCAGCAAGCAATAGGAGCGCCTCGGACGCATAACGACGGACCTCGATCACATCGACATCAATCATAGCGACGAGAGCATCAACAATATTCGGTGCGAGTCGTTGCCTGGCGTATTCGTGAGCAATGTCCATGGCATTGCAGACATCCCATGGACGACGATTGAGCGGCGCGCGCACGGGTGAGGACACCACCGTCATGTATGGAATGGCTGTGCCGTAGAGACGAAAGTCGGCAATGGTCCAGTCAGGGAGAAAAGCTTGCGCGAGGTCGCGAGAGTTTCCAAGGGACTCCAAGCTTGTCTCTGTACACGCGAAATCGATGGTGTCTCCGGCCTGGGCTCGATCTACAAAAAATCGCGTTTGCTTTCCATCGCAGAGGACCACAAGATGATGCCAGCCCGGCGAGACTTCGTTGAGCGCAAAGCCGGTGCCGTGCCACACTGGCCTCGAGTCCAGGGGGTCCTTTTCAGCGCTGACGTCACCACGTTCAAAGAGTGAGGGGATAAAGTCCAGAAAGTGATCAGCTTCATCCGCAACGGAAGCAAGGAGTTCCACGCATCCCAGCTCAATTCCGTGGCATGTAGAAAGTACGGCTACGGGAAACTCGCCATTGGCAGCAGCAGCAAGAACGTGCACAGATTGGCTGTCAGGATCAGACGCAGAGAGCCTCTCCTTGTCGTTGCCGCCCATATTGTCGCCATGACGCATCCACAAACTAATCGTCCAGCCTGCCTTTTCCAAGCAGACATAAGCCGGAGACTGAGAGACTGGGGCATCCGGTAATGTGTTGTTTTTGTTGACTTTTGCGAATCGCAGGATGCTCTGAGGACTGGTGAAAGCGACGCCCCACGGCATGTTGTGCGCGAGATCAGCCGCAAGCTCGAGTTCGCTAACATGCTTGGGTTGGCCGTCCGCGAAGATGTGCAAAGTGGTGTTTCCAGACGCATCCGAAAGCAGCGATTCAGATTTGGCAAATTTGAGATGCAGGAGTAACTTGTATTCGCGCTCGAATCCGGCGGGCTGGAGAAGCTCGATGATTGCGCGCAACGCGACGCGCATGGTGGATACCTGCAAAAGGTCGACACGGGCGTACGCCCCCCCCCCAGGCCCTCCCTGAGTGGCGGCTAATGTGAGTGCATCAACGATGAGGTCAATAGCGCCTTCATCCCAGGGCCACGAATCAAGCGACGCCGCCGATACGGAAGATGAGTCTCTCGGCAGCTCTGCTGCGACGGCTCGGAGCGCTGCGCTCTTGCTCCATAGCGCAATCCATCCCTGGCGGCGGATCGCAAGGGCAATGAGAGCAATCGATTTTGCGCGAATGTGCTCGTGTCGAGGATAGCTTTCGAGAACAGTCTCGGCGTATGCAAACCACTTGCAGGTCCAGGTGAGGGTGGTCTGATGCTGATCCGAAGAGGCTGCAGAGAGCATTTGAGGCGGGAAAATATTGGCATGAAAGCCCACTTGGATGAGCGCCTGACCCAGTGAAGCTTCGACAAAGGCTGCTTCGAGTGCAACATTCTTTTGTCTAGTTTTGCCACCTAAGGCGTAGAGCGAGCTTTGACGCGAGGATCGGTCTCCCATGGAATGCTCAGCAGGAGAACTGGCCCGGTCTCTGGCCTTTAGAGGTTTGCCCGAAAGAGATGCCCTGTGTCGGTACGTATCGTTCTCGGTGTTGCTTGCGTTGAGAGAAAATGAGTCGGCTGGACCGTCTTGCGTTGTGTCACTGCGGTCTTCGAACTTTTGGTCTTCATCATCAACCTCATTTTCGTCTGTGCTGTCAGTGTCGTCGTCATCGCCGTTGCGCATGAGGAGCGCCAATTTCGAGAGCTCGGGATTCAGTGAGGCGAGCAATGCAACGGGCAAGGGTAGATAAAGGTTGTTGTCTTGACTTGTGAGCGCGAAGAATTTCCAGAGGTCAATGAGCATCTTTGACAGGGCTGGTTGACTGTCGATAATGTTGTCATGCATGGCAAAGGTGCTGAGCCCTCGCGCAACGAGGTGCAAGAGTACGGCTGCGTTGGCTTGGTGCATGAGCGCCTCTTCATTGGCATCGTAGGGCTCCCCGACGGCGCCTGCGGCCTCGCGACGCTTCGTCGCGTGCGCGCAGACCGCATGCGCGGCGAAGCCAAGAGCAAGGAGCCTTGCGATCACGGCTCCGTTGCGAAACGCGAACACGCAGCGCGCCCATTGTTCACGCAATCCAAGGTCCGCGAGGCCAGCGACTGCGGCCCGCCGTATGGTGTTTCGAAGGGCATTCCTCTTGGAGAGCGCGCCATAGGCCTCGACCTCGGGGACATCGATACCTACTGCATCAAAGAGTAATGGAAGGACGAGATCGCGAACCAGTATAGTGGCACCAATTGTAGTCGAGCTCGTGTCGGTCATGCGTGTGAGATAGGCGCATAGCGCGGCCAGAACACGACTTGAAAATATTAAGCGACGCGAGCGCCATTGCTCCAGTTCCGCGTCTGTCGCGTAAAGACATGCGTAGGTTCGTGGGGGAGGCTGGTGGTGGTCATGCGAGAACATTGCCAGGTTCTGCGTGGGTCGTACTTTACATGTAAGAGCGCAAAGCAGCGCGAGACGACCGCCTTTCTCCAAGATGCGCGGCAGACACTTTTCATTAACGCAAAGATGCAAAAGTAGATCCGAAAGTGTTTCGCATAGGGCGGAGTCTGGATTTCTCAAACGTTTTACAGAGTCGAGAATCCCGACCGCCAATGAAAGAATGTGTGTACTCTCCGAACTTTGTGGCGCTCTCATGATTTCCAGAAGCGCGGGGTCACGCACAGCGGCCGTAAGGACAATGATACAATCAACGATTGAAGACGTATCGGCTGCGACGGTGGATGAGCCAGAACCTCGCAAGGTCTCCCAGAGTTCACGCAGCCTACGCATAAGGACAGTGATGATAGGTGTGTCGTCCGGAAGACAGATTTGAAGCCGAGTTTGTACGAGTAAAGGACTGCGTTGTGCGAGAACGCGAAGACACAGTGTTGCGATGCGCACAAGGCCGCTTGATGAATCCGAGCGGTGAAGAATTGTCGCAAGGTTTTCGACGCCATTGGCATCGATGACGGCGTTGTGCGTTGCAATGTGTGCAACGAGGCTCGTGAGCGAGGATACGGAAACGAGCTGGACTCGTTGGTCTTCAGAGACGAGATTGGCCACTAGAGCTTCGAGCGCGCTTTCAAGGACCTGGAAGCGTTCGCGAAAGCGAGGCACGCCGCGGCGCCCAAGTATGAGGGAGAGACTGGCCGTGGCGTGGCGCACAATGTTGTCCTCACCGGAGAGCAGCAGCGGGACGATGGGAAAGGGGAAACCAAGGTCTTCGACTAGAGTGCGATCGATCCTGCGGAGATGTTTGCGCGTATCCGTAGGCATTTGACGTGAGGGAAGATAAAGCGGTGGAAAGTAGTCTGCATCCCAACCAGGGCGTACGCCGGAGAGAATGAGCCATAGAAGACGACAAGCCTGACGATGGACTGGCGCGTATTGGGACTCGAGCGCGTCCATGACGATGCGCAAAAGGTCGGCATTTACGTTAGAAAGAGCACAGGGGCCAGCTTCGAGAAGTGCATCAAAGACTGCCTCGAAGGCCCATGCCTTGTCGGCGGGCGGGGCCGGGTCCACGAGAGCTGGGTTGTGAACCGCGTTGATGACGGCCGCGATGCGCGCTTCCTCCTCGGGGGAGCGCATGAACGGGAGCAAGATGGCGCTCGAGGCCACAGAGGAGGTCGCCGACGACAGGGAGGCCGTCGACGGTAGCCTCTGCAGCGCGCGCGCCGAGCCCTGTCGGGACCGCGAAGCTACATCAAAACGCCCCTCCCGGGTTGTTGCGTCCCGCGCGACGGCGCTGGCGCTGGTGGCGGCGCTGGTGGGGGCGGCGGCGGCGGCGGCGGCTGGAGGAGGAGGAGGAGCGGTTGCCTCGTCCCTGGCTCCCCGCGCCTCCGCCGCACTCTGCTCCGCGCCCATCGCGCACGGGCGCCGGTCTCCTGGTGCTTTTTACGAGTTCAGGTTTTGTCTTTCTCTTCGCGTCATGAGCACAATGGAAGAGGAAAGACTCCATTGATCGGGGAGTCCCAAGTCCATCTTGCATTTATTCGTCGCGATGGAGTTGCGGCGCGCAAAGCGTGAAGCGCAGCTGACCGCACGATCGACTTGTGAAGCTCGATATGCGAATCGTAAAGGACAAACTTCAAAACGTGAGCTTCGAAAGAACATTAGAACATCGCCAAGAAAATCGCCAAGAAAATCGTCAAGCGAGACTAGAATATTGCCGAGCGCGGTTAGAACATCGTCAAGCTCGATCAGAACCTCGCCAAGCTCGATCAGAACCTCGCCAAGCTCGATCAGAACCTCGCGAAGCGCGATCAGGACATCGCCAAGCACGACTAGAACATCGTCAAGCTCGATTAGAACATCGCCAAGCGCGATTAGAACATCGTCAAGCTCAATCAGAACATTGCCAAGCGCGATCAGGACATCGTCAAACGCGATTAGGTCACCATCAAGCGCGATTAGGACATTGTCAAGCTCGAGCAGGACATCGTTAAGCGCGATTGAATCAATAAGATGTAAGCGTGTTTGTTTGTTTTTTTGTTACGAAGTGAGCAAATCGGGTCTTGAAACGCGATAGAGGGGCGCGGAGCAGACGCGGGCGCGCGATTTACCTGCGTAAACGTAGCTCTAGACTTTATGCGGTGTTCATACTTCAAAATGCAGTTTCACAAAGTAAATAAGCTTGTCTGTTGCGACTATCAGATCGACAAAGTCGAATCCAATCCTTGCAAAGGAGTTTGATTTTTTTAGGACTTGTTCGCACCTACGTTGCCTGCGCGAGGAACGAAATCGCAGACAAGAGAGGATTTCCTGCGGACATCGACATGATGGAAACGTCATTCACGTGTTGCACATCGTTCACTTCATCTGGATTCAATATTGTAGGAACGCGATTCGATTGCGCCTCTCGTTATCAAGCGAAGGCGTTGGGTGGCTTGGAAAGCCCCTCGTGCATGCCCCCAAATACAAGTTTCGTCAATGGCAACTCGACTGGCGACGCTGGTCGGTCCTTGTAGCATGAGATAGAATGACAACTCCATGCAGAGGTATAAGATCTTAACGGCGGGACCAGGATTCTCTCTCGCCGGCCGCTGCCGCGGCTCGGCCCTATGAGCACACTTTGCACGGCGAATGAAGCGAATCTCCTCCGGCTGGCTGCGATAAAATGAGGCAAGCAGGAAGAAAGATCGATCACCGCGGCACTTTACAGCCTTTAGGTGAAACGTAAAGCATGCCAATCGTCAGGCTGGTTAAGATCTCCGTGCCCACACAAGATTAAGCAATTGCTCGCCAGGTCGGCAACAAGATCGTCGCAGTACCTAACGATTCAACGACGGCAAGAGCAGAATGAACGACGCAATCGCTCTGGACAAGGGCGCACATCTCTTCTTCCTCCTTCACTCACTGGCCGATGCTTCAACTTGTGCGACAACTTCTGTGCTGTTTTAGTAAGCTATACCTACTACTCTACCTACGATTACAAACAACTTATCAATCAATGGCAATCATACAAGTCAAGCTTTGTCGCGGGGACAACTGCGCGCAAAGATCGTGAGTGTATGCGCTCCGGGTCGTGCAAAAGATCACCTCCGCCGCTAACAAACCAGACGCTCGCTCCTCATTCCAAAAACCGAGGTGCAGTTTCTGCTCGTCCTCGTTGCAAGCAGCTGCAGCCGAGGCCGGTGCGGACTGCAGCCCGTGACCCCAACTTGAATGCCCAGCACCCTTGGCACGGTTTTTCGCGGCCAGGATCTCCAGGCCCGCCGCCAAAGGCCTCGAGTCCTGGCCCTTCCTCGCTCCCGCACGGACCCGCAGACCTCGTCCCGCCCTGGCGCAGAGCTGCGCGCCAGCGCGACGAGCGCTCCACCTCCCCGAAGATACTACCACCTCGCCCCTGGGCCGGTGCCGCGGCGGCGGGAAGGCGTTCTGTTCTTGGCGCCCCTCTCGGCGGCCTCGAGCACGTCGTCTTCGCGGCAGATCTCCGCCTCCGGGCCCGCTTCCGTGGGGCATAGCTGGCCGCTAGGAGGGGCTACCGCCGCCCGCGCCAGCCTTCAGGAAAAATCTTTTTCCGTTTGCTGCGGATTCTGCGGCAAATGCGTCGCGGAAATGGGAGTGGGGAGGTCGGGGAAACTATGGCGCGGGTGCGTCCGAGAGGAGGGGGAGGGGGAGACAGTGGGAGGAACAGAGGGAGTCCCCTGTGAAGCGGGAGTTGGAAGGGAGGTGGGTGTGGGGGCGAGGAGAGGAGGGGGAGGCGGGGGCCACGGCGTTCGAGGCGCCTCATGGGGAGAGGGGGTGCACACTGGGCGAAACGCCCGGACGCGATCCTCCTATGCGGATGTTTCCTTGGCGATTCTTTCGGCGTCCCTCACAGTGCCCGCGCACACTTTGCCTCCACCTCCCCCTGGCCCGCTGTCAGAGTTGTCGACCAGGATCTTTTCAGAGGTGCGCCTCCGCGCGGCCGAAAGTTCACGCCCGCAGCCGCTAGATCGTGCCCCGAGTTCACGCCAGTGTGATCGGGGGAGAAGGCGGCGTGAAAAAGGCGCCCCGCAGCAGACTTTCGCGGCGCGCGGATCGCGCTACCTCGTGCGCGCCAAATTCGAATTCCTCGCGCCCGCCACGCCGAGCCGAGCCGAGCCGGGCCAAGCCGAGCAGAGCAGAGCCGAGCTGCCGCGGCCTCCCTCGCTCGCGCGCTCGGGCGCCCTCTCACCGCCGCCGCCGCCGCGTGCCGCGCCGCGCGGAGTCCGCGCGGCCTCCCTCCCCTCGCCCTCGTGCGCGGAGAGAGGTGATCGCATCGGCCTGCCTTGCAGGCCAGGCCTCGCGTGCATTCCATTCCATCCCGCTGGCCCTTCTCGATCGCCAGCGCGCGCGGGCCCGAGCCCGCCCCGCGCAGCGAGCGCAGACCGCGCGCCGCGCCGCCCTCGCCCTCGCCCTCGCGCGCCGCGCGTTCCCGGCGCTGCACATTTCAAACTCGGGCGGGCACGCGACCTTGCTCGCGCGTGCTCATCGCTGCCAATCCATCCAGGCCCGCGACGAGGCAGTCTCGTTGCGGAGACCCGCCAGCTAGCTAGCTAGTTAGCTCGCTCGCTCGCTCGCTCACTATAGCCGGCCCGCCAGCCGGCGCGCCGTCTTCAGAGCGAGGGATCGCGCTCGCGACTGCCGCGGTCTCGCACGCGCATTCATCGCGGAGAGAACAGAACGAGCGTGGTTTCTTCTTCGAGCCTTCTTGTTCATTCCTCGTTCTTCTCCTCCTCCACCATCTCCTGCTGCAAGAGATTCTCGATCGTCCATCCTTCGCACCACCTCGTCTCGCTCGCGATCTAGAGAGATAGATAGTCTCCTCCTGTGAAGCCGGCGCAGGCAGACAGAAGAAGGCAGACCTCGTCCCCCGCGGGTGCGTTACAGCCTGCGCAGCAAGCAAGCAAGCAAGCGAGCGAGCCAGCCGGCGCGCCTCCTTCTCCTCCTCCTCCTCTTCTCTGCGCTGCTCCTCGCGCGCAGCGAGGCAGCCAGCCAGCCAGCCAGCCAGCCAGCGCGCCCGCCGCCGCGAGAGCGCGCGAGAGCGCCGCCGCGCTTGTGCGCTCGTCGCCGCGCGCTCGCCCCATCGGCGCCGGCGCGGGAAAAGTGCGAGGGAGGCACGCATTCTTTCCCGAAACAGCGCCTCTCCTTGCGTCAGCGTTTCGCCCGCGATTCCGAGCTGAGCGGAGTTCCGCCGTGGCCTGAACAGGGAAGGAAGGAAGGAAAGAAGAGAGAGACGGCAGAACCTCAAGCCAAGCTGGCGAGGGCCGCGGGAGTCGGCGGCGCGCGCAGACAGGGGCGCGAACGGAGACGGCGCAGCGTCGTCCTCGGCCGTCCCTCTCGAGACCGACCGACCGACAGACTGACCGGGTGGGTGTCTGGCTGGCTGGCTGAGTGACTGTCTGTCTGGCACTCGCTCATCCATCTCATCTATCCATCCATCTCATCTATCTATCCTGTATCTACGAACTCGGGCGTGAAAGAAAGAAAGAAAGAAAGACACATAGACACATAGACAAACAGACAAGGAGACCGAGACGAGACAAGTGAGAAAGCAGAGAAAGGAAAAGGGCGGGTAAGTTCCCCTCCTTTTCTTTCTCTCTATCCTACTCTCCCTCTTCCCTTGAGCGGACTTCTTCTTAGCCAAGATTTCTGACGTCGCTCCCAGCAAGGCCTCCTCCGGGAGCAGCCTTGCTCTGTACCGTTTCTTCGTCGGACTCTACATCTTCGAGCACATGCTGGTCCTTTCGCAGGTCCCGGCGACGGCCGGCGCGCCGTCGCCGTCGCTTGTTGTCCCCATGGCCATGCCCGACCATCCCGAGATCGATCGCACACCTCTGGATCGTGATCTGGACCGCGATCCCGCTCTCCGCGCCGCCTTTGCCATCGTCTACTACAACAAGCAGGAGTTCCTTCAGAGCCTGCACAAAGTTATCGAGCAGGTCTCCTACAACCCTGCCGAGGAGCTCAAAATCGATGAAAGCTGTGCCTCGTCGACACCCTTCAAGTCTGCGATCATTGGGGGCATGGACGATCTCCTTTGCCAAGTCGATGTCGCTTCGGCCGAACGTGCCGACAACGGCACCTCGGAGGTCTACTTCCTCGCCGACGATGCGGGCCAGCGCAAGGTCGTCTTCAAGCCTGCCGTCGACGCGGAGACCGAGCGTGCTGCCATCAACGAGCAAGCCGCCTACCTCCTGGACCGCGGACTCGCCGGCGTGCCCAAGACCGCGCTCGGCAGTGTCAAGCTCGGCGCCGAGAACGAAGAGACCTTTGGTTCCGCGCAGGCCTTTGTGCCCGGCGAAGATGCGACCGACTACGGCGCCAACGTCTTTGCAAAGGACGATGTCCACCGCATCGGAGTTTTGGATGCCCGCATCCTCAACCGCGACCGCCATGCCGGGAATCTCATGATGACCCAGGACAAGCGTCTCGTCCCGATCGATCACGCGCTCAGCTTTCCGGACGTGAATGGCGGTGAGCTCGCCGATGTCTCGAGCGAGGTATTTTTTTACCCTCAAGCCAAGGAGCCCTTCAGCGAGGAGCTGCTCGCAGAGATTGCTGCCATCAATGTTGATGAGGATCTTGATCTCTTGCAGGACGCTGGTGTCGCGGAGGAATCTCAGCTCGGCGTCTGGATGTCGACTGTTCTCCTGCAAAAGGCCGCGGCCAAGGGCAAGACTCTCTTTGAGATTGGCTCCATGCTCGTGCGTCCTGGCGACCGTACGCAACCTTCGGTGCTCGAGACGCTCAGTGCTGAGGCCATGGCCCAGGGCACGGAGCAATTTTTTGAAGCCTTCAACAACCTCGTCGACGCCGCCCTCGTGTAAATGTCGAAAACCAGCAAAATATAGGAAGGACTTGGCCTTCCCGCTGATAACACGTCGGTCTACGTGCCCTCGTACCTATCAGCCTGCACACACATCCATTTTTCGCCGCTGTGACGGACCCACGGCCTCAACATGTTCGCATTCCTCTGTTTACATCTCCAATTCAATGCGACGAGATTCAGAATTTATATCCTCTCACACATCAATGCATCAGGGCAGCAATTCTCCTGCACACAAAATCATCTCGCGGCCCTGCATATAAATCTCCTCATCACCAAGAAAAAGAAAAAACCAAGACCGTCCAAACCTGAAAAAGAAAAAAACACATACCTGAAAACCAAAAAAAAACACCAAGGCTCATCCTCCTGCCGCCGCCACGTCTGTAATGATGCGCACGTGTGTGCGCGTGCATGCAAAGGAAAGAGACAATGATGAACTGTACACCTGTGAAACCAAAAAATATCAACCTCTTTATTTATCTACAGATCACACGCTCAGTACCACTTGACGTGCGAGAAGGCTTCCGCTTACCTCAATGCTCTCGGGACTACTAATGACTCACTTCTTCACTGACAGCACGATGTAGCTCTCTCAGTTCTTGTTTTGTTCTCTGAAAATCATGGCTGGTGCAGTTATTTCGGCTCTGCGCGAAATTTCTCTTGGCCTTGATGATCAACTCCCTCTTTATTGCATTCATTTTGGCAGTAGCGCAGCTACATTCGTTTCTTGCTCTCCATTTGCCATGACTTTTCACACTCGCTTTGATTCCCTATCACGTCAAATCAACGACGTGCATGACTCGCAGCACTTTTGCATGATGATGTTTCATACTCGCTTTGCTTCTTGTCACGTCAAATCAACAACATCTGGCTCGCGCTTCCGAGGACGTCCACAAAGACAACGTTCATGCTTGTCCGATATCTCTAAACCACAGAGTACGCACCGCCAAAAGGACACTTCTGCGCCAGGCGTTGCTCCGCATGCGCTGCATCGTCGACTGGCCGTTCCTTCTCGACAGTTCACGAACGTGCACGTTGGGCACGACCACGACTGATCCGCGGGAAATAATGCCTGCGATGAGGTGGAAACAGGCAGCGGGGTCTTGCGATCAAACGTCGACGAACTCGTGGATGCTGATGCAACACCTGTGGTAGATGGCGGCTTCTCCACGACCTGGAGATCAGGATCGTCATCGAGCGCCACGTCTTGGTCCTGACCGTCGGCAATGGCAATGCAGGTTGATTGCTGTTGGCGTCGACGTTCTGCAGCTCGTAGAGCACGTTCCTTGGCCGAAAGCCCGTGGAGCGCCTCGCCGTCATCGGCATCCCCTCTTTTATCACCACCGCAGCCGCCGCCGCTGCCACCACCAAGACGCCTACCCCCTACACCTCGCCGTCGCTCAGCAGCAGCCATGGCTGCTGCTCTTCGGTCAAGCATGGAAGCGCCCGCTCGCCTGCCTGTTGCGCTGCCTACGCGTTGGCCCTTGCCACTAAAAGGTACAACCTGGCTTGTAGCATCATCACTATTACTACCCCTGTTGGCGACGGTGAAGGCCCCCGAGACAAAATCGCGCTCGCATTCGCTGCGTAGTTCGTCCCACATTTTGTAAAACGAGGCATTATGTGGACCAATCTCCATGTGCACGAGTTCGTGAAGCATGGTGTCTAGAATCTGCTCGAACGGCATAAACCCCCCGCCCTGGCGCAATTTTAGCAGAATTTTGGCGCCACGGTTTACGTTCATTCCAAGCAGACCCTCCTTGCGCGGCATCATCTCTTGCAGCTTCTCCACGAACCAGCTGTGTCGCTTCATGAGCGGCTCCACCGTCGTCGCCACGCGGTCCAAGAGCGCCTGGGCATCCTCGAGCGAGCCCCCGCCCCCGCCGCGAGCTACACCAGTTTTGGCCGCGCTCACGCTTCCAAAACGAGAGAACTTGCGCGCGCCCGGCGCGTTCGCGCGCGACATCCCACCCGCCGCGAACTGCCGCCCGATGTTGCTCGCGGTTTGGTTTATGCGAGCGTCGCGAGAGCGTCCTTGCTTTGCTGCGCTCGATTGGATCCTCTGCAGACGTCTAGCTTGATGGGTCGAGCCGACCTGAAAAAGCCATGAGGATATCGAGCACATTGTTCAGATAGTTCAAGCATAACAAGACTTGGCAGAAGACGCGCGCGGTCGTCGGCTTTACTTTAACGCTTCATTACTACAATACAATTTCTTCACACAATAGGCTTTCGCATGGAGCGAAATGAAATTGCACAGATTCGCATGTCAGGGATGCGTCGACATCTTGACCCCGCGAACCTTGAATTGTTTAGAACGCGACCTTTTGCGTGCTTTATCATATAGTACATAGCGCGAGTGCAAGCAGGCATTTTCTCAACCGATTTTTTACATTTCCCTGCCTTGACTCTTTTTCCTTTCCGTGACAATCTCAGCAGCGAAAGGGGTGATCATGTAGTTCTTCAATGGAATGCTGCTGATGGTGTGGCCGATGAAGTTGAAGAGCACGTGAGTATTTGGGAATTTTGGCAGTGAGAAGCACATTACGTTTCTCCCTCTCCCAGCGAATCTGATTGGCAAGTCTCTTTTGCACAGTCTTGTGATGCAGGGAATGCACGCGATAAGCGGCGAACTGCAAAAGCTCATCGTGGTCTGTTGTGGTACAACACCGCAAGAAATCAACAAGACGCACTACGAGGAATTGTGTCTCGCAGTCCGTTACCATGCTGGCGGGATATAGCTCTGGTATTGCGGCTTTGAGAATTTGGCTTGGTCGACGCGGCCGTTTACCACTATTTGTGGCAATCGGCTTGCTTTTCGAGACCCTATTGTCTTGATTGACGTCATCGTCATTACCGTCATCGCTCTCACTGCTATCGCTCTCGCTTTCGCTATTACTGCTGAGGATGGCCGCCTCGGCGACTTTTATTCGTTGCGTGGACGCGGACGCAGACGAGGATGCTTGTGCGCCTAACGCAGCCGTGGCTTCCGAAGAACTATCATGACTGGCAGCATCAACAATAGTAGCTGGAATAACAGGGGATGCAGCCGATGGCGGTGGCTGCGTCGCCTTATCCAGGACAAGGACCCCGTTCTCCCCGAAAAAACTGCCCCCCTCGAGCGTTTCTGCGTCCACAAGGCAGTCTCTCTTTCCAATCAGACGATCTGCCGTTTGTGACTCCCCGAGCCGGCACTTGATGCGTGGAACCGCAATCTCCTTGATGAGTCTACAGCGTCCCTTTTTGACAATGTAAATGTGCGAGACCACATCCCCCTGGCGGCACATGAGCTTGTTTGCCGGTTCAGTGATGAGCTTGCAGACCTTGCTCAGACCCATGAGCGCGTAATTGTCCCAATGCCGAAAATGCGGCAGCGACTTGAAGCAGCTCGTCTTTTCGTTGTACTCTTTGAATTGCAACTTTCGCAAGATCGATCGATACTCGTTTTTGGGGATGAAAAGGAGCTCGGTCTGATCGCGCGTCACAATGGTTGCATTTCGCGGGGCATCATGTGCCAAGGCCATTTCGCCAAACCCCTGACCCTCGCGGAGCTCGGCCAAGGGCATGCCCTCGATTTCGTCGGCATATACGGCCACGGATCCGCTGAGAATGACGTAAAAGTTGTCGCCGGGGTCGCCGCGTCGAAAGACAGCCATATCTGGAGCCAGGTTCTTGTAACCCATAACCCGGCAAAGCTCCCTTCGAACACTATCGCTCAGGTCTTTGAAAAAGGCGTCGTCCTTGAGCAGCTCCAAGAGCACGTCACAGTGCAACTCTGTGCGCGTATCGTGTGTGGTGGACGACAGGATCTCCAAACTCAGCTTGCGCACGTAGTCGCGCCGCATGGACTCTAAGGCTTCTTCGCTAAGGTGCAAACTCGACTCTTGGCCATCCATGTCTGTGTTATTGCTATTTATGCCTGTCGCAGCCGCCATGATCTCCAACTGACTACGGCGTGCTTCGACGCTGATCACCGAGACCTCCGTGTCCTTGCGGTTCAGATGCCGTGACGACGCCCCATTTGAGAGCGACCTGCGGCTCTGACTTTTTGAGCTTAGCTTGCGCGCGCTCAGTTTCCGCGCACTCAGTTTGCGCGTGCTCATCGTATAAGCCAATCTCCGCGTGCTCGGTTTCGTTGTGTAGGCCGGGGGCGCTGGCACGAGCGTCCGCTTTCGCTGCTCCTCACCAAGAACGATCGACATGGTCCTCTTTTTTCTCTTTCTCGGCCCAGCTGCCGGTCACGAAAGCGGGCGCCACGGCGAGCGTCGCCGTGGCGTACCAGATTTGGACCCCTCTTTCTAGCTGCTACCTCTCTGGCGCGGTCGGAAAGGTCGTACCACCTGCAGTGTTGGTCACGGTTTGGCGCGGAGAAGGTGTTCATGCTTGGTCATTTGAAGCCTGAATTCGCGTTTGCGCAACGCATTTTATTGGACAAGAACAACGATAAAGGAGGTGTGTGTACTGACTCGACGGAGATAGAGAGAAGAAACGACCAAAGTTTGGAGCGAATTTTCCTTTAATGAGAAAAGGCTCTATGCGTTCACAGAGGAATGTCGACACAAGAAAGCAAGGCACAGCATGGGCTTCGTCGCTGTCCGACTCGACGGAGATAGAGAGAAGAAACGACCAAAGAACATTATGTTTGGAGCGAATTTTCCTTCAATGAGAAAAGGCTCTATGCGCTCACAAAGGAATGTCGACACAAGAAAGCAAGCAAGGCACAGCATGCGAATTTCCTTTCGCCTTCTTTCTCCTTCCTCTGATTTGATTTGTTTGAGCAAAAAGCTTTTTGACAAGACTGCAAGATGATTCTTTTGTTTCCTCTGCCTCGCTAGTACCTAGAGTTTGCTCTCTGGAGAGTCGAGGTCCGGCGCGAAGGCCTTGACGGCCTGACGAACACCGAGATCAAGCACGACGTCAGCTGCTCCACCAAAAATATGGGGCCCAATGATGGTACGATGGAAGCAGGAAATGACACGTCCCATACCGGTCTGCGTGAGACCGCGACCGCCAAAGATCTCAACAGCGTCGCGCGCAACGTTCTGCGCGGCGGTGGTGGCTTGGTATTTAAGAAGACCAATTGTGCCCCCGAGCTGGCGGTTCTGCTCCTCGAAACTCATGTTCTGGACCTGGTAAGTCACCAGTTCAAGCCACGCCGAGCAAGACTCCACATCGGCGATCATGCAGCCCAGCTTCTTGCGAATAACAGGTTGCTGCATGAGGGGTTTGCCAAATACCTTGCGTTGCGTCGCCCACTTGAAGCACTCCTCGGTGACGTAGCGCATACAGGCCACCACACCTTGGACGAGATGAAGACGCTCCATGTTGAAGTTGGCCATCACCAGGGCAAAGCCTTGGTTCTCCCTGCCCATGAGATTCTCAACAGGCACTTTGACGTTCTCGAACGTCAAGTAAGAGGTGCCCGCAGAATGGCTGTACGCTGCCTTGATGATCTTGGCGTTGACGCCCTCGGACTTGAGCGGAATAAATAGCATTGAAACACCGCCGGCGCCGGCACCGCCGGTCCGAACCGCTGTCACCGCATAGTCCGCAAAAGTACCGTTCGTGATCCACTTCTTTGTGCCATTGACAATGTAGTGGCTGCCGTCAGCGGACTTGGTGGCGGTGGTACGAAGGTTGGCAACATCGGATCCAGCAAAGGCCTCGGTAATGGCCAGGCAACTGCGCTGGCGGCCTGCAAGGATCTCGGGCAGCACCGTCTTTTTCATCTTCTCTGTGCCAAAATGCAGCAGAGCAGGCACGCTAATGGTGAAACCCGCGTAAATGCCATCGAAAAAACCAGGTGCCATCACACGGGCGCCTTCCTCGTGCAAGATCATGGAGTGAAAGTAGTCAAACTCTTCCGGCTTGAGGCCCGCCGGCATGGGCAGCAAGTTGAGGTGCTCGCCGGGGCCCAGCTGCGTGTGCATCAGGCCTGCCTTGCTGATTGTCTGCATGAGTTCCAGCGAGGGCGCCTCGTGCGTTGTCTCGCCGTTCACGGCGATCTCGCGTACTTCCTTGTCGTAGAACTCGCGCACGTACTTGCGAAAGCGAACGTGCGATTCGTTGTAGTACGGCGACTTCCATCCGCGCCAGTAAGGCATCTCGGCGTACGGAACCTTTGAGATTTTCCCCCACGCGCTCACGCCATCGGCCTCGTTTGTCTCCACGGGGGCCTCCGTCGCCGGCAGCTTGCCCTTGAGCAGTCGCGGTCCGAACTTGTCCAGCACGCTCTGCTTGTGCAGCCCATAAAAGTCCTCCGTCGCGTCTTCTCCGGCATACTGCAGGAGCAATTTCTCCCCGCCGGGATGCAGCATCGCGAACTTGGTCACATCGTACACACAGTCATTGATCACGATCCACGCGTCCTCCTCCTTGTTGTGTCTCTTCACCTCTGCCCGCGAGATCGTCTCGGCCATCTTGGTCTTGGCTCCTCGAGCTCCCCGCGTCGCCGCTGCCGCCGCCGCTGAGCTGCTCCTTGCTCCCGCGCGAAGCTGCTCTCGCTCGCGATGCGGGTCTGCGAGGCCGGGTCTGCCGCGCCGGTACGACACGGCGAGCCGGGCGTCGGACAAAGCAAAGCGGCGGACTTGCGCAGGTCGCCACAGAGCGACAGGGCAGATCGCGACAGGGCCGGCGTGGACGGACGCGGGCGGCGGCGGCGGTGCGCCGAGGAGGGGGCGGAAAGGATGCAGGCCCACGCGGGGAATGGCTCGAGCGCGGATTTGGTGCGATCGTGGACAAGCATTGCACGGCGCCAGCACAAGAGGACGACGTGGTCGAAGACTTGGTCGAAGACTTGGTCGAAGACTTGGTCGAAGGGGAAGATGGGGTCAGCGTGGACGATAGACGAGGTGGCTACGGCGTAAAGAGAGAAGGTGGCATTGTCGTCGACCGACAGCTCTGATGAGGAATGCCAAACATGGCGCACAATTCTGACAGAGATGGGGGACTTTGGCGATCCGATTCATTGGGAGAGTGGAACAAGGCATAGTACAAAGCAAGGGAGACGGAGAGCCGAAGAGAAGGACTTGTTTATAACTGTGAGACAGTCGTGCCGAAGCACGAAGCTACGCGCGAAAGTTCGCGTGAAAAAAAAATTGGGGAGGACCGTCGCTGGCTACGAGACGCGGCGACAAAGACGTGACATTTGCGTGTACTCCAGCGCTACTACCTACTACAAAGCGCAATGGTTCTTATTGGAATGAGTCGCTGTGCCTTATTTTGCAGCCAATGTACAACGGCCCTAATCCCCCACTCCTCCCCAACCTTCTCCCTTACACTGGTGAAGGAAACTTTGAAGAGGATGGGAAGAGAATAATCCTCAAAAGAGGTCCCGTTCTTGGGTTCAATCAAGCAGATCCCGAGGCAGCCGCCGGGGGCGCAGCGCCAGGCTTGCCGCAGCACTTTTTATACTTTTTGCCCGAGTTGCACGTGCATGGTTCGTTCGGCTTGACCTTCTTGACGGCCTGGACAGGGGCCTTGGCCTCCTTCTTGGCGCCACCAATAGGGACAAACGAAGTGTCCGTCTCGGCGTGCTTGTAGAATTCATGGTCCTCGGGGTTTGTGCTCACCTTGTTGACACGAGCCATCGAGGCGTCCTGCTTGAGCTCGCCCTGCTCATTAAACTGGTTATAGCATGACTCGCACAAGTCATGGTTCGGGCAGTTCTTGCACTTGAAGCGGAAGCCCTGGATAGGCCTCGCCGTGCACATGTCGCACTGTTTTCGATCAGCTAGCAGTTAGTTTGTTATTCTCTCCGCGGCCAACCCCCAAGGTTGCCTTGTCTCTCTGTGCGCTTGCTTGCTTGCTTGCTTGCTCGCTTGCTTGCTCGTTCGCTCGCTCGCTTGCTCGCCACTCACCGTGATGCCGCCGTGCGTGCCGTACTTGTCCATCTTCGAAAGCAGACGACCTTGCGGTGCACCTCTGCGTCAGCGAGACCACGCCAAGGACGAGCGCGGGACCTGTGCCTTTCTCTGCTGCTACGGGCGACTGCTGCTTGCCTGCGTTCGCGATCGGAGTTTGGTCGCGAGTGCCGGCTTCTGCTGCTTACCGTCGATTGGTGACTCTGAGTTTTGCCTAGATACGGGCTAGGCCAACGACAGGCATTGAGCAAGCCGCCAGTTCAATGATGCGTATCCGTGAGGTGACCGCAACGTTTCGCTCCATCAAATACGCCAATGCCGAAAATTCCTTTTCCCCAAGAAAAGGCTCCGTGCACTCACGTCATCAATTCAACGATGAGGAGGAATCTCATAACTCTCGAAAAGGCGTTTTCCCCGGTTGCGCTTTTACAGCTTCAGATGGGTTGCTAGTATGCTTAAGTACGCTAGGAATGCCTGGGGAGTTTTCGCTTCTGCTGAGACGAATTTGTCTGGTGGTGGAAATCAATGTTTCTTCCGCCCTTACATATCGTCTCGAGGATCTAGAGAAGAGCTTGATGTTCACCTAGCTTTGGCCGTACTAGTTCGTGCTTCTGAGCGATGTTAGACTTACCTCAATGTCGCACGAACTAGTGGCTGCTGAGATCGGATGGTTTTTGGCACAGCAAATCTACAGTAGACTTCCCGTGGGTGCCAAGTTGACTTCGCCACTTCTGTGGCGTTGCTGTCTGCTCACGTCATTTCTATTTACCAAAACAAACCTTCTTCTTCGATCAAGAAGCGTGAGCAAAGTTGAAGGAAGCTTTAGGATTCCAGCGAGTGGTTCACCAAGAATCGAAAAGGCAGAGAAGGGTGGGTGGATTGGTGGGTGGTCCTCGTGGTGACTTTGCGTGACATTAGATCTAACGATAGCACTGCGACAGGACAGCATAATAATCTCTCGCTCTCTCGCGCTCTCCTATGGGAAAACTATTGTCCCTCCCGCTTTTACACAGCTGGAAGTCAAGTCAAGAGTCGAAAACCGGTGTCTTTATCGCTAGAAACTGCTCAAATTTAGGTTTCGATGCCCATGGGAGGGAAAAAGCGCTCTTTTCGCGCACATCTCCCACCCTTGCTTACTTTGTCATCTTACTTGGTGCGTCATGAACGATGAGGTTACGTTTCTTGCGCATTACCAGCAAGCAGGGGGAAAAGGGCACCCATCCTCAAAAAATGCAATCCGCGACCAATGCGGGTGTCCTCAACGAAAGAGTCAAAGGGCACCTTCGATCCTTCCATTGGCTCCGCAATCCATTCGCAATCCATCAATAAATTTCGCAAGCACCATGGGTCTCGTCGCGAGTCGAACCGAGGCAGGTACGCGACTCTTTCCGAACTTTAGCGCGCCATCGAACGTGCGCTCGCTCCGTGTCCTTGCATTCACGCTGAGCATAACATCGACCATTCTTTTCATTGTATGCATTGCAATCGTATTGCGAGCGACGCGAAAAGCGAAAGCTAAAGCGGGAGAAGCACTACGTGAGATGCTGGGCCAAATCGTCGCGAGTCTCGCAACGGGGGCATGGGGCTTGGTATTCCTCAGTCTCGATGGAAACTGGCAGGGGTGCGCCATTGTCGGTTCTTTTGGAGCTGCTTTGTACGTTGTGCAGCAACTTTTTCTGCTACAGAGTGCTCGCTGTTCGCGCCATGGCTGTTCAAAACATCATGCCAAACTGGTATGTGACTCTACTCAATCTCGTGTGGTACGTCATTTACTCTTTGTTTGGGATTGCTCTTCTTACGATCATTGCCTTTTCTGGAAAACTCATGTATGCCGAGGAGTTCTGCATTGTTCGTCTGCACAATCTCCTACCCATTTTGGGGGCAATCGCCGACCGTGCTCTCTCGTTGACTTTGCTTTTTCTCTTTGTGTGGCCCGTCATGAGACAGTCGAGCGAAGTAGGCCACGTAGAGAGCGACCATCGTTCAGAGCAGTCGAACACCTTGCGCAAGCTTGCGCGTGAAAACCTCGTGCTCTCGGCCATCCCCATTCTATCGACCATGGTGTTTATGTCGCTTCTCTCGGTGACCACGCGAGCAACATCGTACAACGAGGGCAACTCGGAGTTTGTCCCGTACATTGATCTTGTGGGCGGATTGAGCGATGAGCTCATCAATACGTTTAGCAGCTTTATGATGTTTCGCAAACTTCTCTTTCCGTCGGTGAATGGCACTTTCAAGGTCAAGCCCACGAATAGCGCGAATAAGCGCTGACTGGCTGAAGAAGTAATAGTCTATTTCTTTTTATTTAGCGCGCGCACCGTCCGCGCGTGCCAGCGCGTGCACACACGCTCGGCCTTCGCCCAAACACCTAACACCTCTCCCCTTCGCTCTCGCCCCCGCGGAGAACGCGCCAAGGCCGCATCGCATCAGCCAGCAGCAGCCAGCCCAGCCAGGCTCTCCCCTCGCGCCCATCTTTCCCTGCCCTCGTCCGAGTCTCTCTCTCTCTGCTTTCTCGCCCCCTTTCCGCCGCACCCGCTCGCTCGCGCCGCTTCTTCGCGCCGCTTGCCCGCCCGCCCGCCCGCACGCCCTCGCTCCCCTCGCCGCCAGTGCCGCCATGGGCCGCATCCAAGGCTGGGTGCGCGGCGTCGCGCAGTCCGCCGACCTCGTGCTGGCCGCCAGCCGCGACGACTGCGCCTTGCGAGCATGGAGCAAGAAGGACGGCGCCCTCGTCTTGGAGATGAAGACGCCCAACAACAAAAAGGCCGTATCAGCGGCCGTGCAGGGCAACCTCGCCGCCGTGGGGACTTTCGGCGGCGGCCTCTTCCTGATCGACCTGGCCACCGCCTCCGTCCTGCACGCCCTCCAGGGCCACACTATCGCTGTCCAGAGCGTCATCTTCGACGGCGACGAGATCATCTCCGGGTCCGAGGACCAGACCGTCCGCGTCTGGGACAAGATGAGCGGCCGAGAGACCTTGAGGATCGACGCCGGGGCGTGGGTCTACGGCGTTGCCGCCCACGAGAACCTGCTCGTGGCCGGGTTGCACGACAAGACCGTGCGCGTCTTCGACCGGGCCAGCGGCGGCCCACGCCACGTCCTCACGGAGGCGACAGGCGAGGTCAACGCGGTCGCGATCGACGCGCAGCGCATGGTGAGCGGGTCCTTTGACAAGAAGGTGAGGGTCTACGCCGTGCCTTCCTTCAAACTCCTCCACGTTCTCGAAGGACACACCGTCTGGGTGCGCTCTGTCGCGCTCGAGGGAGACCGCATCGTGAGCGGGTCCAGCGACAGGACGGTCAGAGTCTGGGACGCGCGCAGCGGAGACGCGCTGCACGTCTTGCAAGGACACTCGAGCTATGTGCAGTCGGTCTCTCTCTTGGGGTCGGAGATCGTGAGCGGATCTAGGGACATGAGCGTGCGCATCTGGGACGCGGAGACGGGCGCCTCGACGCGCGTGCTGGACGGCACGGAGGCCGTGCTGCCCATCGAGGACGTGCTCGGCGGCCCCGCGACGACTGCGGCGGCGAAGGAGGCGCTCCAGGCGGCGCTGGCGAACGGGGACCCCGCGGAGCTGGGCCGCTGCAAGCTCATGGTCGTCGGCCAGGGCGCCGCCGGCAAGACGTCCACGTTGCGCTCGCTGCTGGGCATGAAGCCCGAGCCAACGCACAAGTCAACGGTGGGCGTCGAGCTCACGCGCACCGATGCAGAGTCCTGGAAAAAGAGCAAGGACTTCGACAGCGGGTTCGAACGCCAGGCGTACCGCGTGGCGGCGCTGCGCATGGCCATGCAAGCGGAGCAACCCAGAAGCAAGAAGAGGCAATCGCTGCCCAAGCGCGTCTCTCAAGGCATTTCAAATGTCGTCTTTGGACGCCGGCGTTCTTCTGCGGCACAGACCTTCGTCGCAGAGGAGCAAGTGGAGCTGGTGCCCGAGGCCGAGATGGCGCAGCGGTTCGAATTCGCAGAGATCGAGGAATGGCCGGCACGACGCAGTCGGGCGAGAAGATCTTCTTTACGATCTGGGACTATGCGGTCAGGAGGTCTTTTACGCGCTGCACCACATTTTCCTCACGCGCGAGGGCGGCGTCTTCATGGTCGTCTTCGACATGCAGGAACTCCTCATCAAGCAAGACCAAGCCGTGGCGTACCTTTCCTTTTGGCTCAACTCGGTCAAGCTGCATGCACCAACTGGACCCATCATTCTCGTGGGCACGCACTATGACCAGGCGTCAGTTGACGTCAACGACGTGGAGGAGATCCTCGTCGAACATCTGTCTGTTGATGAGAATGCCAACATTGTCACGAACTCTGAGGAGAACCTGAGCTTCTTCCCCATCGACAACATGAGCCGCGAGCCAGGCCATGCGTCAGAGCTGAGAGCTGCTGTCGAAGCAAGCGCGTCGTCGCTCGAGACCGTGTCGCGAAAGATTTCACTGCGCTGGCTCAAGGTGTTGGACGACCTGCTGAAGCTTGACTGCGATTTTGTCCCTTTTGGTACGGCGCAAGAATTCGCGACCAAGTACCACGCTGGTGATCAGACCGACGAGCTCTTGAGCTTCTTCCACGAGCTTGGCATGCTCGTCCATCTCCGCGCAACAGACACCTTGCACGACAAGGTCATCCTGAATCCGCAATGGCTTCTGGACAAGCTTTCGCGCGTGATTGCGGACAAGATCCATGTCAAGCAGATGCAATACAATCGCGAGCTTCAAAAGGCTGGTCTCAAAGTAGACTTTGCGGTGCTGCGCAAACGCGGCATTGCCACGCTCAGTCTGCTGAGGTTTCTGTGGAATGACGAAGAAGTCGACTATCTGCGGGCATTTATGCACGAGACGATGCTGATGTCAGACTGGGCGTTTCCAGAAGAGGTCCTCACAACGGGCCGTCAAAGCGAGCCGCTCTACCTGGTGAGCAGTCTGCTCAAGAACTCGACAAACGCTAGCCTCGAAGCCGAGATTGCTGATATGAACATCGGTATGACATGCGTTTTGGACTTTTCCAAGTTCTTTCTCCCGGATGGCGTCTTTGCTCGTCTGCTCTCCCTTTGCGCTCAGTACAGTGGAGACTTTGGAGAAATAGCGCGGGCACCTCAGCTCGCGGGAAATCAGGCCATCGTCCACTTTGGTCTTTCCGTGTTTGCGCTCGAGCAGACCCAGGACAAGATCTGGATTCGCATGGAGCGCGACTCGGAGAAGCCCGCAGCCACGCTAAAGATGCTGATGAGCATGTTTCGGGGCGCGCGCGACGCAGTCTTTCGAGATTTACCTTGGGAGCTTCTCCTTCAGTCGCCAGGGACGCGTCTATCTTGGTCGCATACGACAATGCTGCGCGGGCATACACATCGCCGGGGGTGCAATCTGTCAAGTCCGTGGGCACCAGAATCGCAAGGGTCGCAGACTTTGCACCGTTCTTCCAAGACGGTTCGCTAAAGGAGGACGAGAGAGACACGGGCGAGGTCGACAAGTTCGATTTGCCGTTGGCCTCCAATCTAAAGTATCACGTCTTTTTGAGCCACAAGCAGCTCGAGGCCGGTGATGCTTGCAATCTCATGGCCGAGAAGCTCGTCAATCGCGGACTCGATGTTTGGGTTGACCAGCGAACGAAGGGCAACCTTTCCACGGAGGAGATGCAGGCTGGAATTCTAGCGTCGAAATGCTACTTGCTCTTTCTGAGCAAGACTGTTTTCAGTTCCAATGCAGTTTGCATGGAGCTCGACACGGCCTTGCGAGCCGAGAAGCCCATCTTGCTCGTGCATGAGAGCGATCCCAATCGTGTGGGGTTTACAGAGTTTTCAACCTACCTTGAAACGGTCCCCGAGACGGCCAGGCACATTTTCGATCACAGAGAGTCCATGCCATTTCAGCGTCGCTTGTACCTGACGGACAGTTTTTACAATGAGCTCATCCGTCGCATTGCTGCTTCGCCTTCGGAAGATAATCGCTGACTCGAGATGGGAAGAAAAGAAATGAAAAAATAGATCATGAAACATATTTTAACAGCGAGCATAAGCTGCTACATCGTTCCGTCACCGGTAATCATTGCGGCGTGCTTTGCTCGCGTCTCGGTTTCTTTACTTGTTCCTTTTTTATTGTTATTCTTTCCCCATTGAAATTGAAATTAAATGCGAAGAGACTTGGCCGGCGCCCACACCTGCACAATATTGTTCTCCGCCGTTGTCACGAGGCTCCAGGGGTAGTCAGGACACCAAGCCAAGTCAAAGACCTTATCCGTGTGGCCGCCATGCAGAAAGAAGAGTTCGGGCGGGCCGTCAATGTCCTTGGTATCCGTCAACTCCGCGCTGCTGACGGCCTTGCCGCTGACGTCCCAGAGACAAACACGCCCATCGTCGCCACAAGACGCCACAACATGCGGCAAACTAGGGTTCCACGCGATGCCCAATACATCATCCTTGTGGTGCTCGAGCACCAAGACAGGCGTTTGCGGTTTTCGCCGGTCCCACATTTCCACTGCGCCTGCGGCGTTGCCAGTGACGAGGCGGTTTCCGTCTGCAGGCGCAAAGCTCATACAGTTCACTCCCACCGAGGCGCCTTCTGCACCGCCCGAGGCTGAAGTCCTCGAAGAACGCACCAGTGACGACGTGCGCACGTCACCAAAGCTGATGACGCCCTTGTCGTCGACACAGGCAAACTCGTGAGGGGAATGGTACATCCACGCCACCTCGTTCACTGCCACGCCTTGCAAGTCCTCATAGTGCACAATCTCCTTTTTGCGGTGCAAATCCCAACTCGCAACCAGACCATCGTCGCTGCTCGAAAGTAGCGCGCCGCGCTTCAGCTTGTTCCAGCTCAGACCATAGCCTGGGTCCTTGTGCACGGTTTTGATCGAAAAGGCAGTCACCACATCTGTCAAGGAAGGATTTACCCGCACAATGTGAATGTCCGTCGATGCTGCAAAGCAAGCAGCAACATACGGGTCCTGCGGCATTGTACGAATGCGGTGAATGTCCGTTCCGATGCGGTAGCGAGCTCCATATTCGACATCGCCCAGATACGACCCGCAAAACGACGAGGCCGAGGCCGCCTCATCTTCCAGGGCGCTACCATGCGCCCCTTCGCGAGGAAGCTGCACCGAGGTGATGGCAATCTCGTCGCCCTTGCTTCCATCGCCACGATTTGCACCCGTCCAGAACGCTGACCGAGGAGCTGTCACCTCATTCATCTCGATCCACGCGCACGACAGAGCAGGCCAAGAGAATTGTTGTGTGATGACAAAATCGTACATGAGGGGTGCATACTTGGCCCAAAGGACATACTCCTCATTGCGCTCGCCTTCAGTGACATCCGCTGGATTAGGAAGAGCGTCAGCTGCACCAGAGGAAATGTCTTTGAGTCGAGCTTCCCGCTCACCTCGCGTTAAGGGCAACTCCTCGTCGCCGGTTGACGAGAGTGAGCGTGCATCCTCGTTGTCATCCTCCTCGGTCGCTGCCACCATCTCTGCCAACGTCATAGATCCGTGTTTAGCCGCCATGGCACCGCCCGCAGATCCATTACGCAAAGTCTTACGTGCGCGCATCACCGCAGCACTCGAGGGTTCTGCTGCACCATTGGCCCCGGCAAACGTGGCCCGGGCTTCGCTTGCCAGGGCAGCGACCTCACCGACGCCGGCCTCGTCCATGAGCGCCTGAATGTCCACCACAGGCACAGGAATGGCGCGACCGCGATGCGGTCCGAACTTGATAATGTCATCTGGCTCATGACGGTCGTCCTGCTCGACGGTAAACTGTAGTTTGCGCATCTTGCCGCCCTTTTTGAAGAACTTCGGCGGAAAGTGCGTCCACCGCACGTAAATGTCTTTGCGACGAAGACTCGAAAGCGTGTCTTCGTCCGCACCCAGGTGCGCCAGCCAGCGTTCCCGGAGCTTGACGCCGCTCTTGACACTGTTTGACTTGGGGATTGCAGACATCGTACCCGCGAGCCACTCAAAGCCTCGCGCTGCAAGCAAGCCTTCTGCCTCGCGGCACATGCCTGCTGGACTTTTGCACGGGGCCAGCTCGCAGACGCACGATGCTGTGTTGTAATGCCGCGACGGCCCAGTACCGTCGCCGGCATTGCTATCCGTGCCCCGCACCCCGCTCGCATCGTCGGCGACATCGTCGGCAGCCGAGGCCCCAAGCCGTTTCGCCATTGGCACGGGCGTTGTGGCCCGCGAGTGATCTGCCGGCGTTCCATTGGCACGGGTCGTGCTCTCCGGCAGCAACGGAGGCGCCAACTCGGGCAGGTCGCCCAAATCCTTTTCGAGATTCACACAGGGTACCGGAATGGCCAGGCCGCGGTACCTGCCATAGGGTGCAATGTCCTCGTCGTGATGGCGTTTTTCGGGGTCTACCATGAATTGCAGCTTGCGCATGTTCTTGTCCGTAAGGGTAAAAAATCGGGGCGGAAAATGCGTCCAGCGCACGTCAACGTTGCGCAGCCCAAGCGCGTCAACTTGTTCTTCGGTGATGCCAAGATGCGCAAGCCAGCGCTCGCGCATATTGATCTCGTTACGCGTGGTCTCCGGCTTGGGAAGATGGACCGAGAGCCCCTCGAGCCACTCGTTTCCATTTGCGGCGAGACGGGGCTCCACTTCCTTGCACAAGCCAGGCTGCGAGTAAATGTGGATCAACTCGCAAATGCAACTGCTCTTTCGATACTTGAAGCGCACGTCGCGCGTCGGTTTACCCGCAGGAGTTGCGCTTCTGTCGTCCATATCGTCCATGCGATCCGCGTGCGAGGCCGATTCGTTGACAGAGTCGGCGTCCCTTGCCGGAGCACCTTCCTTTAGCGCAAACACGTTTGGCGCCGGTGCGTCCTCTGCAGTGGGCGCTGGATACTCGGGTCCAATTTTGGCGCATGGCACGGGAATGGCCATGGTTTCCGTAATTGTATCCGCGAGAACATGTCCAGGATGCACGGGAACGCTTTTCCGCAGCCGCCGCAGCTGACGGTTCCGGGTTCCAATGAGGCGAAAAAAAGACGCGGGAAAATGCGTCCAGCGCACATGGACCATTTTGCGGTTCAGCTGCTCGATCTGGTCATCTGTGATGCCCAAGTGTTCCAACCAGCGGTCGCGAAGCTTGATGCCACCGAGTTCCTGGCCGTGGGCAGGGAGTTGGATCGTGAGGCCTTCTAACCAAGTGAGGCCATTATCCGCGGCCTCGCCTTCGACAATCTTGCAGTATCCTGCAGGCGGTGTGCACGGCAAGAGTTCGCAAACACACATGGGGCCCGAGTTGAGTCCGCTGCGCGTGCGTCGCGCGCGACTGCCGCTGCCCAGCAAGGACGACTTATCCATGGACATTTTGCGTTTCTTCGGCACGGGGGTCGATACGCTTCCGTTGGTTTTCCCGGGTTGCTCGCCGTCCGAGTCATCCGAGTCGGCATCCTGGTCTTCGCCCTCGCTCTCGCTGCCAAACAAGTTGTCCTCTGCGCCCTCTTGGTCCGCCACAGAGTCGGTTTCGGACGGACGCGGGGGCTCTGTGAACTCGACCTTGTCGCCTGTGATTTTCATGCAAGGCACAGGAACAGCGCGTCCGCGATGCGGGCCCAACGCGATGATGTCTTCGGGTGCGTGCTCGGGGACAACCTTGACGGTATGCTGCAGACGGCGCATTTTTGCTCCCTTGTTGAAAAAGTATGGGTGAAAGTGCGTCCATCGGACCTGGATGTGCGAGCGATTCAGCTCCTGGATCTCCGCCTCGGTAATACCTAGGTGCTCCAGCCAACGCTCGCGCACATTGATATTGCCAACCGTGGCGGAGGGCCGTGGGAGCTGGGACATGAGGCCCGCGAGACGCCCATAACCGAGATCTTCAACAGCCGGCTCAACAACGCGGCACTGGCCTGGCTTGCTTGAGGTTGTCAAGAGTTCACAAATACACATGTTGTGGTTGTGATACATGCGACGATCCGAGCTGTTGCGCTTCGCCTTTTTCTTGATCGGACCGTCGTTCTCATTCTCATCCTCGTCGCCATCAGCCACGCTCCCCAAGCTTTTCCGGGCCTTGCGCTTGAGATCGACATTTTTGCGCTTGAGTTTTCCCTCTTCGCGCAGTTTCTGGCGTGCGTGGAATTTGAGTTTTTTACTCAATCGCACAGAGAGACTAATGACCTTCATCTTGGTGTGTAGCTTTTGACTTGGAATTGGAACACCTCGACCAAAGTTTGGGCCAGCCATGATGAGTTGCGAGTTCGAGTGCGATGGCGATCGCGTTACCGTCGGCAGAAGCCGCCACGGCCGCTTGCTCGAGAGCTGGAACTGGATGGCGGGGAAATGCGTCCACCGAAGCAGCGCCGGCGAGTCAAGAGCCTTGAGTTCGTCCTCCTTCATGCCGAGCTGATCTGTCCACGCGGCCCGGAGGTCTACGCCCTCCTTTTTCGTGCCGGGCGCCGGCAGCGTCAACATCTTGCCCTCGAACTGAGCAAAGACGTCGCCATCAACACCCTTGATGGCGTTTTCCTCTGCCCACTTGCAGAGACCTGCGGGGGACTTTGTGTCAATGAGCTCACAGAGACATTTGGTGTCACCCCCATCCACTGTCTCGACGCCAGCCAGGTCTCCGGCGTCTTCCTCATCCACCTCGTCGTTCTTGGTTGCGGCGGCACCGCTCGTCTCGGCATTGCCCTCTTTCGCGGAGGGTGAGGGCGTTTGATCTTCATCTGCTTGTGAGCTGCCAGCAGTCTCTTTTGGTGCTGGGACAGCTTCGACGTTCTTGGACACGCTATCGGTGGGCTCTGTATTTTTTTCGCCATTGGGTTCACTAATTTCCATTTGGTCCTCACTCGTCTTCTTCTCGGTTGCAGCGGCAGGAGCTGTGTCTTCCTTTCCTGCGTCCCCTGGTCCGGCCATTCCACCGACATTTGTCTTGCTCTCTGTTGACTCTGCCACCGCGGGGGCGCTCGTCGGCACCTCGGTCTTGCCGGTGTTGCCATTCTCCACTGCTTCCTGCTGCGACTCCTGCTGCACGGGCTGCATTTCAGCCGTGGGCTTCTCTGCCACCTCGTCCTCCTTCTTCTTCTCCTCTTGCTGCTGCTCTTGCTGCTGCTGCTGCTGCTGCTCTTGCTGCTCTTGCTGCTGCTGCTGCTGCTGGCCCTGGTTGGCCTGCGACGGCAGTTTCTCGGCCTCGGTCTTCGCCTCCTCGTCGACCTTTTCGGGCGCCGTCGCGGCGTCCACGGGCGCGGGCGCCTCCATGCTGGCTGCCTCCAAAGGCGCGCGCGGCGACGGGCTGCGGCGGGCCGCCGGGGACGACAGGCTGGCGCGCCTGCGCTGCGCTCGCTTCGGGCTCGCCTGCCTCCAAAGGCGCCCTCGTACAGGCCGACGCCCACCAGCACGCTGCCGCGCTCCTCCTCGTCGCTCGCGATGCCGGCTCGCGCGGACGAGGGCCTGGCGCGCGCACGCGGGCGGACGGGCGTGCGCGCGCTCGCTCCCGCGCTCGCTCGCGCACTCGCGCACTCGCGCGCTCGCTCGCTCGCTCGCGCGGCGGGCGCGGCGGTGCCTGCGGTCGTTGGGCTTCTGCCGCCCGAAGCGATCTATCTTATCCTCCTAGTCGCTCCTAGTCGCTCTGTCATACACGCTACGTATCATACAGACAGCAGTAGGCACACAATGCAGACACACCGCGACAAGGCCAACGTCGACGGCAAGGCCGGTATCGCAGGCCTCGCCACCTGGCCGAGGACGACCGCTCGCGCAGCCCCTGCAGCAGCCGAAGACGAAGACCGAGGCTGGACATCGGCATCGTGAAGCAGCAGGAGCGGCGGCAGCAGCAGCGGGAGTAAACAAACGGCCGCTCCAGGGCTGGGCCTTGCCTGACGGCCAGCGCGAGGGCGACGTGGAGGACCTCGTTTAGAAAGGAAAGGGGCGACGATCTAGGAGAAATGGGATCTTGACGAGGAATGCGGGAGAGGAGTGAGGTGGGAAGCTGGGAGGGGAAACATTGACAGTGAATGAATGGGTCTGGCGGGAATGTAGTGAAGGGTACACGGCACGAAGACAGATCTCAGACATCAGAATACAAACACGATTACGCCTCGGGTCACTGAGACCGACACCGAGACGGGTTCGGAGAATTCATGCCACGCTCGGGGCCCGCGCCCAACTCTTGCGCGTTAAGGATACACACTACCATAACAATCGGTTAATGTCAAAAAGTAAATCTTGGAGACCGAACTACGCGCGACTGTCGGACAGCTCGCTTGCGAGGATTGCCAGAGAGACAAGAAATTCAATCGACAAGACAAAAAGTAGAAATACAGATTCATGACACGTGCTGAAGGTAAAAGAACAATACCAAAAGCAAAGAAATGCAAGCAAGCTAGCTCAAGTTCTGCATTTCAATATCTCCACCCGCGGCAAGACCTCCTCCGTCATGATGATCCCGATCTTGAGCTAGCGTCGGAGGTCGGCGCTGCAACTCGAGCATCTGCTGTTTAGAGCGAATCATATCCGGCAAACGGAAGGCGTCTTGGATCCAACCAATGCCCAAAAGGCCAAAAGTGAACGTATACACCAGGCCCCACGTATAGTCGCCAATATAGTAGCGATGAGCGCCAAAGAGACCGAGCGGAAGCCAAAGAATGTAAGCGTCGACGAGTGAATAGTCCCGTTCATAGTGATCGCCCCGAACGAGCATTGCGTGATGCATTTCTGGCAATCGGAAGGCGTCCGCAAGCCAACCTAGGCCCAGGCCGCCTACTGTAAAAAGATAGTACAATCCCCACTTGTAATGGCCAAGCGCAAAGCGATGCGCACCAAAGCAGCCAAAGGTAAGCCAAAGCACATAGGTCTCTTGCAACGAGCAAGGCGCCATATCGCCACTGTCCACGCGTTGCACGAGAGAAGGCATACGAATCATATCAAAGAGCCAGCCTAGACCCATGATGCCAAGCGTGCATGCGTAAAAGATACCCCAGGAGGTCCGTCCGAGATAAAAGTGATGCGCGCCAAAGATACCAAAAAAGAAGCAATACAAGTACGCGACCACAACGCTGTGCTCTTCGGACGGGCTCACCATTGCATCTTCGATGATCAAGGGATGCACAGGCTGACGTGGATCCTGCATGAGGATACTAGAATGGCGCTGTGACAATCCCGCATTCTCCGAAGTCACGTTTGCTAGAGGGTACTCTGTATCTTCATCATTAGCAGGGCGAGCCGCGATGGCCGGGAGACCCGTCTGCATACGTTCCTCACAATCTCCTCCAACGTGTTCATCTTGAAGCGGCGAGGTCGGCGTCTTCACGCTTGCCCGGGTCTCCTCTTCAGTATTGTCACTGTCGATTTTAAGGTTACCGCCACTGCTGCGGTACCGAGTGATGTTGGCGGCCGCCCTTGCGCCAGTTGCGCCTCCTTGTATTTCGCGCATTTCGCTCGATTCATCTTGATCCTGGTCTGCATTTGTTTCCGACCCACGTGCGGAGCAGTCGTTGTCCTTCGAATCCAATTCTCTGTCCGTTTCGTCTTTCTTCTCCTCCTCCTCGCCATCATGCTCGCCCACACCACCGTTTCCGTCTTCTTCTTCTTCGCCGTCGTCGCTGCCTGGTGAAACTGGCTCGCCAAAAGCTCGTGGGGTCCCAGCCTTGCCCTGTCCGCGATCAACCTCCAAGGTCTGCTCTTGTACCTTGCAGACATTGTGCGCGCGACCGACACGCTCTTCCGTTTGTCGTTGAACAGGTAGTGGAACAATATCATGCGTATGCTCGACGCTGTTAAACTCCATTCTCTCCTCCTGCGCAAGAGGACGGGACCGCTTTGACGTTTCGGATTCGTCACCAGGATCATGTGCTCGTTTGGGTCCTCGACTTGATGATGAGCTAGGCGAGGCGGATCCCTTTTCAACGCCGTTTTCAGAAGATTGCGAGGCTTCGAGTTCGCGAGCCAGCGTGCGCGTGCTAGCAATGCAAAAGTATCGTGAGAGAACGTTTGAAATGATTCTCATCGACCCATCCGGAAGTTGCTCTGCGCAAATCACTTCAAAGGAATATTTTGGAGCGAGATCAGGTTTGTCTTTTGGTCTTCGCTTCTTGGACAAGGTAACATTAAGTTTCCAGCAAGTGGCCTTGAAGGTGATGAGGGCGCTACCGTCGGATTGCGCGTCCACTCTTCCCCGTAGACAGTGCTTGACGAGCGACTGGAAGCTGTCTGAGCTCAGCACCATGCCAGGTCGTATGGACGTCAAGCGTCCATCTTGCGTCGCAAGATCAATGCGCGAGAGCGCTGTGACCCGCTGCAGATCCACATTCGCGCCGCTCAGCGTGGCCTCAACTTTGCTGCTGCAAGTGCCTCCCCCACTGATGCTGTGGCGTTGTCCCGTGACGCGCATTGTATAATAGTCGCCGAATTCGGGACACATCGGAAAGCATTGCAGATTTTTGCGGTCGTTGCGCCAATACTTGGGGTGAAAGCTTGACCTGAAAGACAGCTGCGCCGAGGACCCCACAGCATCTTCGAGTGGCTCTGGTTGTCTGGGCATAGATACCTCGCTCGTTTCGGAGACCTCGCGAGACCGAATCATCGGCGGCGGTGCCGGGGGCGAAGGCATTTTCGAGGGTATGGCCGAGGATGTCGAGAGTGAAGAAGATGAAGAAGAAGAAGAAGAAGAAGAAGAGGAGGAGGAAGACGAGCTCGGACCATGCATGGCGCTGGACGAAGACGCTGGCGCTTGTGCGGAAGAACGTTGTGACCCGTATGGAGCAGCCCCGGTCTCATCAATGTAAGGATCGAGCACGTATTCAAGGTTTTCGAAAAAGTCGGTGTGCCCATTGCTATTGCCATTGCCAAGTGCGGCGTGTTCCCTTGTTTGTTCTCCTTGTGCATCCGGCATCGAAATTGCGCCCTCAGGCGCGAGTGATTGATGTTCGTATTTGACGGGAACACGACCCTCGCTGTCGGAACGTTTTGACTCGAAACTCTTGCTTGAAATGCTCAAGGAAGGTGCTGCATACGTCAAGAGACCTGCGTGCGCCTTGTCGTCTTGAGACCGCGCATGCTGCAAATCTACCTGGGCCCCGTTAGAGTCAAAGCCCTGAAAGTCCGATGAGAGGTGATCAGGCGAGAGATTGCTGTGCGAAGAATGATTGTGATCAAAGAGTCCGGCACCAATGTTGTTGGGGTTCAGAGCGGCGCTTGAAATGCTGGAAGTTGTTTGCTCGCCTTGGCATTCAAAGGCTGTCAAGTCATCGTCGAGAAGATCTATGATGTCGTCAAAGGCGTGGTCGTATTGCTCCTCGATGATCGGACGATGAATCCCGCTGTTTCCGTGAGCATCATTGTCCATGGACGTCACCTCTTCGCCCGGGATATGAGTCTGGTCTTGAGTCCCAAGCTTGGGGGCCAACAATCCCGATGCGTCCTGATGCTGAAGGTGATAGGGCTGCTGGTATTGCTGGTACGGATAGTAATGCTGGTCTTGTTGCTGGATCTGAAGCTGCGAATCCAGGTCCTGTCGTGAATCGTGCTCACTGCCGACTTCGCCTCCGGAAGCAGGCGATGTCAAGTACTCGCTATGCTCACCGGAGTAGTCCGAGAACGTATACGGCGAGAACGGCGCGTCAAGCGGAGAGAAGAACACCTCCCCGTCCGCTTCGAAGTCCCTCTCCCCAGCCGGCAGCAAGTCAGGCTGCATAGCCGTCGGCGTCCTCGCGTCCCCCTTCTCGACGTTGGCGATCTGCTTGAGCGCGGGGGCGCGAGCACGAGCTCGTGCAGGCCTTGCAGGACTTCCCCGCGCGCGCGCCTGCCTCGGCCTCCTCTCCCGCCCCGCGCCGTGCGCGCGAGTCTGCTCTGCGCGAGGCGCGCCGGGTCCAGGTCCGCGCCGCCCGGATTCCAGGCCGCGCCGATCCAGGCCGGCGCCCGCTCGCGGCCGCGCCTCGCGAGGGACGCGCCGCCCGGAGCGAGTCTGCCCGCCGCCGCGCGAGGCCGCCCGGGCTCCGCCGCTCGCTCGCGAACTGCCGCGCGGCGAGCGCGTCCGTCGCGGCGAGGTCGCGCCCGCGTGCGTGCGACACAGGGCGCCGCTACCGTGCACGGTATGCCGCTGCGCGGGGCCACTACGGTGGGGAGCGACAGCGGCATCGTCGCGGGCGTCATCGGCGGCAGGAGCATGAATGTCCAAGCTGGGGCTCTTCGGCAGGGCGGGCGGCGCCACCGTCGTCGGAGGCGGCGTCGCGTCGCGGGTTCAGGCTGGCGTGGGCTGGAGGCGCGCGCTGAGCTGCGCAAGGGACGCGGGGGAGAAGTGGCGATTTGGAGCGAAGAGGACTCGTTCATCGTTGTCACAGTCAGTGAGGAGGAGGTTGCAAAGCAGGGGGGGTGGGGGTAGGGAGGCGCCGCGGCCCGGTCTCGAGGATGTGGATGTGAGGGCGGGTCCGAAGAGGAAGGAGGTGGTAGATGAACCAGTGGCGTTCTTCATGAGAAGGCAAGCGATCAGAATGATCATGGTGATTTTGAGATTTGGACTTGAGATTCGGCCTCGTCCGTGTACAAAGTGGGTACAGCAGGACTCCAGAGACATTCTTCATGAGCAGGTAAGTGATAATAATAATGATGATGATGATAATGATAATGTTTGGTCTCGAAGCGTTCGTTCGCTAAAAGGAAGAACTCGCGGCGCGGGCCTTGCTGAAGATAGCCCGCAGACGAGGCAGCTCGTGAACGACGGTCATGATGCTGATGGCAAAGATGAAGGACACAATGAGCTTGGATACAAAGATGATAAAGAGCGGGGTGTCGTGGAGCGAGTTGAAAACATTGCGGTTGTGGCGCGCGAACATGAGGAAGCGCATGGCCTGGTTAAAGGTCCAAATGGCGAAGAGCGAGGTGTAACACATGGACTTGTGACGCTCGTGATAACCATGATAGCGCAAGGCAGTGTTGCGACTCACGACATCATCGTCTGTTGGCTCCCAGAGAAGGTAGGCCTCCATAAAGTACCGCACGTACGAGAGGCTGCAAATAAAGTTGACCAGCGGCGCCGAATTGAAGCGCCCAAACATGAGCGCGTCCTCCAAAATCTGGTTCTGGCTCGGTGCGAAAAACGCAAAGGTGTGCACGCAAATGAAGACGGCGAGCGACATCAGGTACGCCTGCAGCAGGTTGTGGTCTGAAATGGCGCAAATGAGACTGCCGATGCTGTGCGCGCACATGTAGAGCTCATGCAAGAGGTGGGCAAACTCAAAGTAGTACGAGAGCGAAAAGGGTGAGGTGCACCAAACGCCACGACGTAGATAGAGCATGGAAAAGTACACTGTTGCAAAAAGATGGGCCACAACGATTGCCTTGAAAAAGATGAAGATGATCATTGCAAGCTCGTAGGCTCCGAGGGTCATGCCAGAGTCTGCGGCTCGGCGCACGGGGCCAATGTCATCATTGAAGAGCGCAGCAAGCATGCCGGAGAGTGTGAGGGCAATGCTGATAAAGAATCCTCCCAGTGCGCGGCGATTCCATGTCACATTGTACGAGCGGGTAAAGCCGACGGCGCTGGCGAGCAAACTGATGACGCCAGCCTCGACAAAAATGCCCCGACGCCAGGTGATGCGCGCGAAACTGACAAACCAAAGCTGGACCTGATAAAATAAGCCTTGCTTTGGCCTCACCGGGTACGATGGGTCGCCGGGCTCACCGCTGAGGCCCCAAAGAATGTAGCACCAATAACGAAAGACCGAAGGGTAATTCTCGTCACAAGCTTCCAAACCCGAGTCTGCAAAAACAATGCTCCGAAACGCCCCAGAGGTCGTGACGCCAGTGCTTCCGTTTGAAGCATACAGACGCTCGACGCGACTCTGTTCTTCGCGACGCAATCGGTCCATGCCAATTTCAATGTCTTGCCAATGTCCGTCCACATCGCCGTTCTCTATCCAGAGAGACTCGAGGCTCACACTGCCCCCGTCGTCACGTTTAGCAGGCGCTCTTTCCGGTTTGACAAAACCAGCAAGAATGTCGAGAAGAAATTCCGGGGGCGAGACACCGGCTGCATAGTACGACTCCGGGACGTCATCACCATTTTCGTCGTCAACCTCTTCCGAAACGTGGTTCCTATGGTCCACCAGGCCGTCTATTTTGCTCGAGTTGGCTGGGTCATGGCTGCCCGAGGAAGTGGGGAGCCCTGCACTCAGCGCGTGAGAGTCATCGGGCTCTGTGGTGATGTTGGCGGGGGAGTCAAAGTCTGGAATACGAAAACCGAGCGACTCAAAGTAGTCGAGAACCTTTTCGCGTCGACCTACGTAAACGGGCCGGCCAGCGCGCAGCAAGATGGTGTCATTGAGGAGATTGTAGATGCGTGTCGTGGGCTGATGCAGGACGGCGACCACGGCAACGCCACGATCGGCGACGCGACGGAGCATTTGAATGAGGGTGTAAGCAGCGGCACTATCGAGACCACTAGTGGGCTCATCCATGATGAGAATGCTTGGCTGCGTGATGAGCTCGATACCGATGCTGACACGTTTGGCCTCTCCGCCGCTGAGGCCTCCAATGGACTTGGAGCCGATGCGTGTATGTCGAAGATGCCGCAGACCAAGCATGTCCAAGAGCTCCTCGAGGACCTGGTCCTTGTACGCTGCGGACGCGGTGCGCGGAAGGCGACTTTCGGCAGAGAAACGGAAGGTTTCCTCGACGGTGAGCTCAGGGTATAGCACGTCATCTTGAGGAACGAAGCCGACGCGGTCGAGAATGACTTCAAGCGAACGCGGTCGACCATTCATGTACACGCGCCCGTACTGGCGGTCGCAAAATTTGCGCGAGCGACCGAGGATGAGATTGGCAAGCGTGGTTTTGCCAGAGCCGCTGCGGCCGAGGATTGCAGTGAGTGTGCCGGGTCGAATTTCGCCCGTGACGCGGTCCAAGACAGGATCGGCCCTGTCGGAGATGGCGCAGCCAACGTTGCGAAAGGCAATATGCACTGGAAAGTCGGTAGCGTTGGTGACACCACGTTCGTCGCTCAGAAGTGGGCCTTTAATGTACTGGTCCTCGGTCAAGTACACGGCGCCGGTGGTGAGAAAGAATCCAAGCAAGACGATCAGCACGACGCGCATGGACGGGCAAAAGGCCTTTCCGGGGTCGTCGGCGCGCATGAAGCGATCGAGCGGATTGTGGCCGCGCTCGTCGACCCACGAGCGGGCCATCGACTCTACAAAGCGCAGGATGGACTCGGTGACACGCTCCAAAAGGCCGATGGTCCATAATGAGGACTGCGACATGGAGGATGAACTGACGCTACGTTGCCTGAGAGGACCTGGCCGTCGTCTCGGATCGTCCGGGCTTTGAGCATCCGTCTGCTGGCCCGCATGCGGATACTCCGGTTGCGGCTGTTTTGCGCGTCGATGGTCCTCGCGGGCAGCAAGGTCGCGACCATCTTGCGGCTGTGCAGCGCTTGCGGAATCGAGCAAGGGCTGGTCGTCCTCTTCTCCTTGGTTGTCTGCTGGCGCCGCGCGGCCCCGCGCTGTTGGTGTCCGGCTTCGTTTCCGCGACCGGGGCCCCGTAGTCCGTCGTCGCAGGCGACTGGCGTGGTCCATGGCGGGCGAAGTTGGCCACCGAGCTCGCGTGCGTGCGCGAAACAAGCAGGGCGGCGGCGCAGGTCTAGCGCAGCGCAGCGCGGAGCCAGGCGGGAAGAGGGCACTGGTGATTGGCGAGCTGCGCGCGCGCAACGTGGCCTGCACGCCACGCGCCGCGTGCGATCCAGAACTGCAGTCTCCTCCTTCGCGTCCCCTAAAGTTAGTAAAGCGGTACGTACAGCAAAAAAAAACGACTTGTTACCAGCGGCTGTGGCTGGGACACTGCGTGCTAGAAACAAAAGGCGAGGTAAGAACTTCTTCTTCTTGTTGGTCTTCTTCTGGCGTCTACTTCTTGGTCTTCTTTGTACGTATACGCGCACAAGGACGACGTCCCGCGCATAGCTTGGCGCGGGAGACTATGGACACGGTACTCAAGACCTGCATAAGTATCTCGAACGTGACAGTGACCGCGCGCACGCCAAGAACTCGAAAGGAGCTGCGCACCATGACCACCACCACCACCTACTCTCGTCGTGGAGGAGAAGGCTGAGCATGAAAGTTCACGATAGCTCTGAAAGTGAAGGCCTCTTTGTGAGCTGTGCTAGTGCCGAGCTCGAGGCGAGCCCGGGCCCGGCTCCGAGCCCGCCCTAGTCCTTGCTTTAGGCGGGTTATTCTCGAGGATTATTAGTGTCAATGATTGTCAAACTTCAATGTTACACCCCGCTACGCTACAAGACCTTTTGGAAGTCAGGGGCCATCTTGTTGGACCTAAAAAAGGCCAAAGCCAAGTCCAATTCAGACTGCAAGGTAAGGAATGAAGCGGCAATTTTAAAACAAAGGAGAGATAGCGTCATCACCAATCAGCCTCAAAGCGGTGTTGGCCCTGGTCTTTACAAAAGTCGGCGAGAATAGACTTCGAGATTGTTTGGTCGATGCCAAAGCAAGGCCCTGATGATGTTGTTGATGATGGATTTGGAGGTCTCCATACGAAGCCAACACCAAGTGGAGACTGTCCAGTCGGTGCCAAGGCAAGACCATGACGATGAAAGCCAAATGGAGCACACAGACAAGTCCAAGTCCATGTCGAAGCCAAGAGCAGGACAAAATAAAGGATTGGCAACGCAGCAAAGTAGTGTTTCTGTTATGGGGAAGAGGGTGTAAAAAAAGGAGGGGACGGATGTGGCTGTAAAAAGAAGATGGTCTCGTCTTACTCGTCTTCGGCGTCCTTCTTCTTCTTCTTCTTATCTGGGCGGTAAGTGCCGACAAGAATGGCGTGGTCGCGCTCGTAGGGCTCGAGGGTGAGCTGCTCGGCGGGCTTGAACTGCTCCTTTTTTAGTGCAGCGACCTCGCGCGCGAACACGGCCTCTGGTGCGATGGTAGAGTCGATACAGTTTGCCTTGATGGAGATGATAAAGTGGCCGTTGTTGCGGAGGAAGTAGTGGGCATTGAGCGCGACAATGCGGGCCTGATCGGGCTGTGCGACATCAGCGAAGACGGTGTCGACCATGCCGACGAGCATGCGGTACTTGAGCGGGTGGCGGGCGTCCTCGATGATGGGGATGACGTTGGTGCGGAGTTTGGCCATGTTAATGAGATCGCGGCCCGAACGGTGCGAGAACTCGACGGCGTACACCACGCCGGTGGGGCCGACGACGTCGGCAACGTGCGAGACGGTGGTACCCGAGGCGGCGCCAAGGTAGAGCACCTTGTCACCGGGTCCGATGTGAAGGTTTTGGATGCCGCCGAGGATGCCGGCGGCGATCTTGCTGCGGAAGGGGTTCCAGACGCGGTACTCGACCTTTTCCTCGCCGACGTCGACCTTGATGAGCTTCTCGCCGTAGACGGCCTTGCCGGGGACCAGACTCTTGGTCACGAGCGCGTCCTCCTTGCCGCGAGCGACGTAGACGCCGGCGTGCCTGTGCTGGTCCACGACGACCTTCTGGCCGCCCTTCATGCCTCCGCGTCCGCCTCCGCGTCCTCCGCGTCCGCCGCCGCGTCCGCCGCCGCGCCCGCCGCCGCGTCCACCGCCGCGGCCTCCGCCACGGCCTCCGCCGCGGCCTCCAAAGCCGCCTCCGCGGCCGCCGCCGCCGAAGCCGCCGCGGCCGCCTCCGCGGCCGCCGCCGAAGCCTCCGCGGCCGCCGCCGCGGCCTCCGCCGCGGCCTCCGCGCGGCGTGAAGGCCATGCTCTCTCTCGTCGCTCGCGTCCCGCGGCTCCTCGCGGCTCTCGCTCGCAGGCGCTGCGCTGCAGAGCAGAATCAATCGGGTCTGGGCCCGCGCTCGCAGCCACCCGCCCGTGAAGCCACCCGATTGGACTTCGCCCCCTCGGCCCCGCTCTCCCCGGGACGCGGGGCAATCTCGCGCCGCCCGCACCACCGATTTCCTTCGGGGACGAGGAAGGCGCCGGCGATGGCTGGCTGCGGGCGACTGGCTGGGCTGCGCGGGTGGAGGGGATGGCACAGTCGGCCTGGCTGCCGGAGTGGGGGGGGGGAAGTGGGTTCCGCAGGGAGGGAGGCGAGAGAGACCGCTTGCATCACATCGATGATGGATGAGGATGAGGATGATGGAGGTGGCTAGAGCATTGGAAATGCGTATCGAGTGACGACAAACACGCATGCACGCGAGAATTTGCAATGCAGGTGCCGTAGAAGCAGCCAAATCATGAGTTCTTGCTGTTGTGTTGGGAAGCGAAAAAGTCTTGGGTCTTGTATTCCATTCGTTGTTTTGTCACCGAAAACAAACGACAAGTTTGGCTTTCTTTGCGATCGCAGACAGGCTAGACACGGCAACATTGATTGCTTTATGTACGTAAGTATGCATGAAGGTATGAGTGAATGGAATGAATGTATGGCACGACACGAAAGTTGAAAAAGTAAGAGATGCGACTACTGGCATTGCGAAAGGCAATAAATGCCAAAAGATCTAAAGGTGACAAAGGGCCGGGCGAGGACAAGCGCTTAACGCCGGCGCTTGCCAGAAATCTTCTTGCTCCTGCCATTGAACTTGGAAGGGGCAGCCTGGCCATAGACAGGGACGGTTTGCACATTGCCTTCGTTGTCGACCTGGGTCTTGCTGATGGTGCGGAGCTGTTTCTTGGACATGCGCTTGAGCTTTTCCGGGTTGATGGTCTGGAAGGCGCCGCCCTTGAGCTCGTTCTCGGCCTTGCGACGGCGCTTCTCGGCCCGCTTCTCGCGCATCATGGCTTCGTGCTCCTCGCGCTTGGCACGCTGCTCAGCCTCGAAGGCCTTGGCGGCCTCGCGCTTGTGGCGCAGCTCCATCTTGCGATCCCAGGAGGTGCTAAGCGTCCGGGGGTTGGCCTTGTAGATGACCATGGAGGCCTTTTCATTCTGAATCTTTTTCCACCACCGGCCTCCCGCGGGGACGCTGCGCGTGACGAATTTGTTTGATTTGCGTTCTTCAACCTCATCCGCGTACGAGAGCAGCCTGCGGGACTTGACCGCGCGCGCGGCTTCCTCGGAGGTTTCCGTGGGTGCATCGCTTTCCTTGTTGCCTTCCTTGGCCTCCTCTTCAACGATGGCAGCACGAGGGCGCTTCGTGCCGCTGCGCGGCTTGGCCGCCTCCTTGACCTCTTTTTCCACTACAACCTTTTTCTCCTCTTTTTCGATTTCATTGTTATCATTGTCGTCGTCGTCGTCGTCGTCGTTTTCTTGTTGCGGCTGCTTCTTTTGCCTGGCGGGGGTTTTGGCCTTCTTGGCTGGGGTCTTTTTGGCCTTGGCCGGGGTCTTCTTGGCGGGGGCCGCCTTTTTCTTTTCCGGCGCAGCCTCGGCTTCGACTGCGTCTGCCTTCTTCGTCTTCTTGGCAGACCTGGCCGTCTTTCTTACGGTCTTCTTGGGCTCGACGACCTCCTCGCGGGCGGCCGCGGGCTCGGCATCTTCGTCCGCTTTCTTGGCCACCCGCTGGCTGCGCGTCCTCGTTTTCGCCATGGTTTCCTCTTTACGCGTTTCCGCAGACTTTGTCGCCTTCGACGCTGCTGCTGCGCTGCGCCGAGCCGCGCTGTTTGCTGCGCTGCGCTGCGCGCCGCTGCTGTTCGCGCCGGTCTGCCGCTGCTGCCGAGGTCTCTGGTTCTGCTGGTCTGGCTTGGGCGGTATTGGTGGCGCTGGCCGAGCGGCCTCCTTTTCTCTACTCCTCACACGGCCCGCCCACGGCAATAGTTGTTCACATTGGTGTTTACATTGGTATTGGCTTACTGCCAAGCATATGCATGCGCGCATGGTGGAGCAGACCTGAGCCGATTTTTTCAGGCAACGCAGCGTGGCGCGACGTGGTACGAGAGCAGAGACGAGGCAAACGTCGACAAGAGTCCGGATTGTTACTGCTGCTGCTGCTGCTATTGCGATTGTTGCCGCCAGAAATTTGGCCGGTCGTTTGGAGAAAGAGCTGGTGGTGACGACGACGACGATGACCACGGCGAGGTTGGCGAGCGCTGCAGCACGCGGCACGTTTCTGCGCGAGGCGACGACGACTGCCAATACTGCTTTTGCAGTTGCCGCTGCTCCAGGATGGCAACGAACGCTTTCGAGGGGATTGGCAAGTGTTACCTCGTCGAGCGCTGGGGGAAGCGAGGTGACATCGAGCAAAACAAAAGCGCCCAAACCTGCCGTCGTGCAGCTAGAGGCCATGCAGGCCCAAGAAAAGCTCGTGGAGGAGCTTCGTGGACGAGGTCTTCTTCAAGATGGTACGTTTGCAACTTTCAAGGTGAGCACAGGGCGATGACGCTCTGCTCATTGATCAGTAGGGGTTCGTTGTTGTGGCAAAGGCTGACACACATGGCGCTGCGCTGCGCTTGTACAACGATAAATAGAGCGTCTGGCCGAGGCATTCTCCAAGGTGAATCGCGGTCGATTTTTCGAAAAGAAACATACGAATCTGGTCGCGGACGAGGGCGCCTTTGCTGCGGAAGGGCCGGCGCCCGCAGCACCAAACGATGGCAAGGTTCTGCCTCTCGATTGCGCGGTAGACCACGTGCAGCAGTCGGAGCTCTTGCTGCCATGGCTCAAGCCGGGCAATGTCGTGTTGGACTGCGGCTGCGGATCTGGCTACCTCGCGGCCGTATACGCCGTAATGGTCGCAGGAAAGGCCGAGACGGGCGGCAAGGTGGTGGGCGTGGACCGTCGCGGATCATTGGCAGATACGGCCATTCCGCGCGTCGGGGAAACGTGCAAGGAGCTCCTTGGCGCTGGTCTCGTGGACGATAGCGTGTTGAAGCGTATTATTGTCATGCCTCTCGACGGCGTGGGTGACTTGCCGCTGCCTGGCGGGCCTTTTGACGCCATTCGTGTGGGTTTTGGATTCCCGCAAGATCAAGACGCCGAAGAAGGCGATGGATGCGAGGAGCTTTCCCGTTTGCTTGACCAGCTGCGTCCGGGCGGGCGTCTCGTTGCGCACATGGGCCCAAAGGCAACGGGGCCAACGATCTTCGACAAGGCTGCCGACGGCACGGTGACGCGCGTAAAGTCCTCGGTGGCTTCTGTCCACGTTCCTGCTCCTTTTGAGCGGAGAGTCGCCGTCGAGGGCGAGGATCCCGAGTCTGACGCGCAGGCGCAGGCTGCAGAGGACAAGCGTCTTGCGCGGCGCAGTGCTCTCCAGGACGAGCTCCGCGCGTGGCGCGAGGAGTTCGAGCGCTCGCAAGGCCGGCGGCCCACGCGGCACGACATGGTTGCCGATGCCAAGGCGGCGGCGCTCTTCCAGGAGTTCAACAAGCTCAACACGGGCGATCTCTCCAAGTTGTAGCCAGGCTTCGAAAAAACGCAAACAAAAAAAACGCACTTGGATTGTAGCGTGGTAGGTTCATGATTGAGTGCATGAACACAAGACAGTCGATGGCTGGTGCTGGTGCTGGTGCTGGTGCTGCGGAAAATACACATCTCCGCGTTGGACTCAAAGAATGGGTCAAGCTAGAAAGAGCCAATCACAAGATCGACCGTGCATGCATTTGCTTGGAAAATGCCCAAGTGTCTGTGCTTGGATGCACAGACAGAACGCTCGGCAGCACCAATCAACACAAAATGGGTGGAGGGGCAGGTAGTCAAGCGCCCCGCAGGAGTAGAATTGCGTGGTATACATTTGTAAATCAGACCAGCAACCAGGCAAGACCGGGTATGCATCGGCTGCGGCCAGCTGCAGCCAGCTGCGGCGGCTGCTATACTTGTGCAGGAGTTCATCATTATCGAACTCTCGAGTTGCAAAAGAATGAGCATATATGCTTGACGCGACCCGCCATACCGCTGTGCGTTTCGCGCGAGGCTCGGAGGTCTCACATCCGCACTGCCCAGACAAGTCAAAGCTCCCCAGCTACATTTAGCTTGGTAGCGATCCAAGTGGGCGTTGATCGCGTCGGCATACGTAACCTGGTGGCGCATGCAGCATGGGCGTTCTGAATCCACGCACGCACGCACGCTTGCAGGCACTTGCGCCGAGCAGCTGCAGGTTTCGGGTCTTCGCCGCCGAGCAGTATGCGGTGCATCGGTGGCGGTCGCCGCCCTGGCCGAGCTGAGGAGGATTTCGGGGGCTGGAGCGAATCGGATTGCGCGGCAGGCCAGGTCCGCGCTGCGCGTCTCCGCGCCCGCTCGCCGCCGGTCCGAGGCGCGCTCGGGCCTGGTCCGGCATCGGCCTCGCCATCACCGCCCGCGAGAACCTCAACTTCGAATTCAAATTTAGTCCTCAGTTCAAATTCTTGTGGAGCACTCTCATGGCCACCCACTCGCACTCAACTTCAACTTCAACTTCAACTTCAACTTCAAATCCCAAGTTCAAATCCAAATTCCAAATCCCAAGTTCAAATCCAAATTCCATTTACTCTTGTCTGGACTTGCTTGCTCTCGCTCGCTCCTTCGCTCTTGCCCCGCCGGTCGCCAAGTAGCCAGCCAGGCCCCGGCGCCTGCTGCGGTCGAGCTCGGGGACCTCGGCCGCCCCGCGGCGCGTGGCCCCGTGCAACAGCCAGGTTCTTTCGCCAACCTGGGACCCGCCGCGCCGGTCCCTCCCTGCCGGCGCGGCGCGCTCGGGTCCAAGATCCCCTCCTCGCGCCGACCCGCTGCGGCGCCGCGCTCGCCTCGTGATCCGCGCCGCCGCCGCCGCGCAGCTGCAGATGCCGCTGCAGTGGCCGTTGCGCTGCGCAGACGACGTCCGCGATGACGGCGCGCAGGAGGAGGCCCGGGGCCGCGTCGCAGTGCAGCGCAATGAGCGCAGAGCTGCCAGGTGTGCGCACGACGGGAAGATAAGGGGGGAGGAGGGGGGGGGCGGGGGATCTTGCACCGTGCGGCCACGTTCGGACAGAGCCTGCCGCAGCTGCAGTGCCATAGCTCCGCTCAGCTCCGTTCCATCCATCCGCGCAGCGCATCGCATCGCGAGCGTGCATGCTCGTGCGGAGGCGGCGCTGCCGGAGCTCGCTCGTTTCGGGCTGCTGCCGCGCGCGGCGAAGGGAGGCTTTGCAGGAGGGAGGAGGAGGAGGGAGGGGGGGGGGGTCACTCAGCTCCAAGGCGGGCGGAGCTCCGGGGGCGGCGGCTTCCAGCTACGTGCGGCTACGTCCTACGCGGCTGCGGAAAACAAACTGGCCGTGGCCACCGTGGCACTGCTATATTCGTACTCGTGTCTCGAGTCAAGCGTCGCGACAGTCTTATCACCGGGCCCACTTTGCTGTAACGTCAGTCTCCTCGGCGGATCGACTGCACCTGTCGAATCGAATCGAATCGAATCGAATCGAATCGTCCGTTCTTCTGGGATCGATTGGTCTGATTTGGTTGCTGCCGCCGGTGTTGCTCGTCTTGGCCGGCGTAGCTCTGCGGTTTTTTTGGCTGCTCCAGCTGCAGCACTGGCTGGCTGCAGCACCGGCTAGCTGCTCTGCTGTTCGTTCTGCCGCTTGCCTGTGCTGCCGGCGCTGACATGAGTTCAACTTGTGTTGGGCCGCGTGGGTCGTTTCGCTCGTGGAGCCTGTGAACTGCTTGTTTTCTGCTTGTTTTCTGCAGCTGCCTGATCTGATCAGGCTGATCTGATGATCTGATGATCTGCTCTGCTCTGATCTGAGGATCTGCTCTGCTCTGCTCTGCTCTGATCGACGATTAGGACGCGGCGGCCATGGTGGCTGGCCGCCTCGCTGTCGCAGTCGCGCTGCCGCTCGGCCGAGCTCTTCCCCGAGCGCGCAGCGCAGCGGCCGGCGGGACGGGCTGCGGCTGCGGCGGGAAACCCTGCGAAAGCACTCGGGGGAATTGAAATGCAATGGAATGGCGTGGGATCGTTCCTTCCCAGGAAGCAAGCATCTGCAGCTGCACTGCAAACGGAGGAACCGCCGCAACGCGGCCGCCACACGCCCGCTCGCCCGCACGCACGCCCGCCTGGCCCAAGCGAGTTCGAAGTTGGCCGCCAGGTCCCGCGCCTCCTCGGCGCCGCATCCTCCCGCGCAGGGTCGCACGGACCGCCCAGCAGCAGCCGTCCCGCCGATCGCGCATGCATCCCGGCCGCAGTGCGGCTAGCTCGCCAGGCCGGGCCAGGCCGGGCCAGGCCGGGCCAGGCCGGACGCGAACAATGCGGCCGCACCGCGGGACCTCGCGCAGAGCTCGGAGGCCGGCCGGTCCCGGGAGGGAGGGAGAGAGGGAGGGAGGCTGCGAGCGTGCGCTGTCTGACTGTGTGGAGCGCGGTGCGGAAAGCGACTCGCGCAGGGGCGTCGACACCGCGCGCTCTTTCACTGCTTCGTGCTTTGTTCCTTGCTCTGTTCGATCGGTCGCTCGCTCGCTCACCGAGTTATGCTGGCTGGCGGATGGATTGGATGACTGTTCGTCGTGTCGCGCCTCGCTTCGGGCCCGCCGGCTAGCTGGCCAGCCCCGCGAGGCCCGAGACCAGGACTGGCCGGCGGTATCCTGGCTGGCCTGGGCGGGTTGAATTACGTGGATTGCGTCGCAGAGCCGCTGCGGAGAGAGGGAGGGGAGGGAGGGAAGCAGGAAAGAAAGGTGGTGGCCGGGCTCCGGTTTGGCGGTGATGGTTAGAGCGGCGGTTCTGAAAAGAGAGGTCCCGGTAGGAAGCGACTAGGAGGGCCTATGGAAAGCTGTGAAGGCCCAGGCCCCGGTGACGCCGTGGCGTCACGACTCGCTGGCGCGGCCCAGGCGCCAGGCAGGCCAGCCGAGCAGCGGCCAGACGCAGCGCGGCAGGCCGGCCGCGCGGGGCCTGCAGAGACCGGCCGGCGGTACGGAGGCTGGCCGCGGCAGCTGGCTGATCTGGCTGGGCGCGAGGAAGGAGGGAGGGAGAGGAGGGCACTCGCTTGGGAGGGAGGCGAGACCGGTCCGGAATTCTGCTGCGGGGAAGAGGGGGGGGGATTCGAAAAGAAAGAAGGAGGTCTGAAGGGGAGATAGGCAGAGGCAGTGGCGGGCGATCGGATTCTTCGTTGCGGGCAGGCAGGCAGGCAGGCAGGTCAAAGATACCGCTGCTGCAGTGGCAGCTGCGCGATGAGGAGCAGGAAAGAATGCGCGAGGAAAGGAAAAGGCCAGCAGCCGCAGCCGGGGCGCGCTGCGTGCATGGAGAAGGTTCTACCGACGCGCGGGGAGAGGGTAGTACAATCAATGGTGGCCGACGCGAGCGAGGACTGGGCGGAAGTGGGCGAAGCGGCACTCGGCTGGCGAGGGAGGAAGTGTCGAACTGTCGATCCCGAGCACGTATTCTTACGTTCTTTTTTTTCTTCCTTCATTGTTTCTTGCTTTCTTTCCTCCACGCTAGGCCTAGCTTTACTTTACTTTACTTTACTTTGCTTTTCCTTTCCTTTCCTTTCCTCTCACTGTCAGTCATTTTTCCTTTTGGCTCTGGCTGGCTGGCTGGCTGGCCGTCTGTTTCTTCCTCCCAGCAGCCAGCCAGCAGCAGCTTCTGTGTCCCAGTCAGGACTTGGATTCGAACAGGCTCACTTTGCGGCGTGCGCCATCGACAGTGGAGACGGCTCGAGTTCAAGTGGCCGCCGGCCGCAGCAAGTGGAACAAAAGAAAGAAAAGAAAGAAAAGAAAAGAAAGAAGCGAAGGCGGCGCCAGTGTGAAGCGGGAAACGCAAGCAGTCGCAGGCGGCGGTCGCGTGGCGCCACAAGCCGCCGCAAACAAGAAACCGGCGAGCAAGCGAACAAGAGAAGCGCCGAGCGCAGCCGCGCGGGCGCCGCAAAACCTGAACGAGCGCAGCGCGAGCGAGAGCGAGCGCAGCCGCCGCAGCCGCAGCCGCAGCCGCAAGCGCCGCGCGCGCACAGGAGACCTGCGACGGACGCACGGACGGACCGACGGACGGACGGAGACGCCTGGGCCTGCGTTTTTTTTCTTGCATCGCGCATCGATCGGTCGATCGGTCGACCGACCGCTCGCTCAAGCGCTCGCTCAAGCGCCTCGAGCGAGACCACGCGAGCACGAGCACGAGCACGGACCTAGCGTGAGCAGCGTCGCGCAGCGCAGCGCAGGAGCCGCACGAGGGGCTTCCCTCGCGAGGTTGGTTTTGAAAATATAGAAAGTCGAGCAAGCAGAGGCAGCGGGCGGTCCAGCAGGCGTCTCTCCGTCCTTTCCAAGCGGGCGAGACTCGTGCTGCTGCAGCTGCTGCTGGGCGCACCCGTCGGTCCTCCCTCCCCCGCCTCCTTCCATCCTTCACCCCCTCCGCAGCCAGCGCGGCGCCCGCGACGGGTTCCTGCGAAAAGAATCGAGGAGCGATCGATCCATCGATCCATCGATCGTTCATTCATTCATTCATTCATTCATTCATCGTTGCTTCATTGGTTCATTTCATTGATTCATTGATTGCGTGCGTTTGGACGAAAGGAAGCCTTGGCTTTCTTTTTCTTTCTTTCCTTCTTTTCTTCCTCCGCGTCCTTGCGTCACACTCGGTCGGGCCGAGCACGAAGGAAGGAGAAGCGGTATCCTGGGCCCGCCGGCCGAACCCACGCCCGCGCACGCGCTCGCGCGATCGACACGCCGAGCAAAACGGCAAGTGAGCGAGCGAGCGAACGAACGAGCAAGCAAGCAAGCAAGCAGGGGCAGCGAGCGCAGCCGCAGCCGCGGCCGCAGCCCGCCTCGGGAAGCCAGAGCGCAAAGGCAGAAAGGAAGCGACAAGATGGACATGGTCGCCGACACAAAGGTCAAGATGGAGGGAACCCCCCCCGCGCCGCAAGGACCTGCGAGCGTAGGCGGCGAGGAGAACTGGGCGCCGCAACAAGAGGCAGCCCGCGAGACGAAGGCAGCGGGAGCGCCTGAGACGGTGGCGGAAGCGGCGGCGGCGGAAACGACGCACGTTAACCCGCCGCCTGGAAGCGCCGGCTTCGACAAGGTCATGCTCTCACTGCTCAGCCTAAACGAAGCCAACTCGTCGCTGCAGGAAATCTTTCCCGACTTTGACGGCCTTGAGCCCCTCGATATTATGTGGCCTGATGAGCCATATGGCGGGAACAACAACAACAACAACGGCACCAGCAGCAGGAGCAGCAGCAATGGCTCCAATGAGACAAGCGCGCACCATTTGAGCGAAGAAAGCGAGGACGATTTTGACAGCGACTTTGCAACGCCCAACTCCTCCTTCTCGCCCTCCCCATCAGTCTCAGCGGCTGTGCCGCCCCCACCTCCACCAGGTCTGGCCCCTCACCAGCAGCAACGCATGGCCCCCGTGGCAAATGTATCCTCGTGCTGCCGCTGCTGCTGCGGTGCAGCCTCGAACGCTCCATACGTCAAGGTCGAGGACGCTTCGGCGAACCGACCGCTTCCCCACAATACTCGTCACATGCAGCAGCAGCACCAGCACCAGCAGCAACACCACCAGCCGTCGCACCAGCACGGTCAAGGCAATCACCATCACACCCCGCCACCCCCGCCTTCTGCCAACTACCAGGACGATTTAACCATTGAGGACGGAGGTGACTTCTTCGCGGACAGCACCCACGGTGGACCCTCTGCCACCGCAACGCCTGCAGCCGCCGTTCACGTTGGCGCAGATGCGGACGCGCACGCTTTTAACGAGGACTTTTCGCTCGATGAGTCCACAGCCGCCGACCATCAAAATGTTATTGACCCGACAATGATGCTGGAAAAGGAGATTCTCTACGGTTCCTTCGACGAACACCTCTTTGTCGACCGATACCAGCGCAACAACAAGTGCTCCGGTCTCAAGAACCTTCGCTGCTTCCCTAACTGTGGACCCACGCACCAGCCTCGCAAGTTCTGCGGTCAGGGAATCACCTTTCACGCATCGTACAAGCCATCCGCATGCGAGCTTCAGCCCCAGGCCGGTACTGGCGCCCCGCAATTCGTTGCCTTTGGCCGCTTCGACACCGCCTTGGGCCTCTACAAGGATGTCGAGATCGGCAGCCTCGCCTCGCTTGAGGCCATCCAGGCCAAGGAGCGCAAGAGGGGCCGCCCTCTTGCGCCATGGTACCCAAGCTGCCAGGAGACGGCGCCCTCGGCTGAGAACGACTCGGTGCTCATCGATTTCAAGTTCAACAGCAAGGAGCACCAGGGCTGGCACTACGACTGGGTCGCCACAAAGTACACGTGTGACACCCTGCACGTCTTTAACGTTTACATTTTCGTAGTCGAAAGCGGCGACAACATCCGCTGCGTCGGCAAGTTCTCCAGCCCGGCTTTTCAGCTCTACTGCCGCCGCCGCCAGCGCTTTCGCCGCATGGGAACTTCGACGCCCAATACCTCTCCGGCCACACTCTTGTACCACATTGCTACGCTCCTCCAAAAGGCCCAGGACCCCAGCGCGCTCGCGGATTCCGACCTCGACACGCCTGCCTCTCCCGGCAGCGTCACTGACTCCCTTCCCGGATCAGCAACCAATGGAGACGCCGCCGCCTCTGCAGCAGAAGACGCAGCCGATAACAAGGGTGCAGGAGCCCAGGCTGCTGAAAAGCAGCGACGTCTGCAGCGCATCCTCCGCCGCCTCGCACGCCATGTCCTCGGTGAAAGCGCATTCACCGAGCACATTACCAACGTCTGCGAGGACATTGCCTACCGCCGTGACCGCGGCGAGAGCATTGACGTGGGCTACGGCCGCTTCCTCGATGCCGTGCGCCAGTACCTGCACAACTTTTTCAAGGAAAACGGGTCGACTCTTACCGAAATCGAGGAGCTCCAGACCACAGCTGCCGAAATCGCCAAGAGCAATGCCGAGGCCGCCATCCGTTCGGAAAATGGCGTTGTGGCCGAGGACAAGTCCATGGACCAGCGCAAGTACGGCACGGCCCCGCTCAAGGATTCCAAAAACCCCGAGCGCAGGGTGCGCCAGGTCTTTCTCGATCTCGTTGACTCGTGCAGCACGGACGCAAACCGTCTCAAGCGCCCTCGTCGCGTCGAGCCCCACGTGCTCGAGGGACTCGAAGGCCTCTCCAAGCGCCTTCGTATCGAGGTCTACTCGCCCAGCGATGCTGCCACCGTCATGGGATCCCCGCGCGACAACCTCATTGACCACGCCGTCCGCCTCCCCAAGTCCGATATTGAAAGGTATACTCAATATGACCCCTCCGAGCCGTGGATCGGCCTCGACCCCAACGGCGAGCCGGATCTCAACGGGCCGTGGTCCCCGGAAACCTTTTGCGCAATGCGTTTGACCCATCTCCGCATGAGCACCATCAAGATGCCCTGGATGCGCACCAAGATGCTGGATGCCATGGAAAAGGAAAGCTTCTTTGAACAGACGCCCACAACCCTTCGTATCCGTCTCCAGCGCAAGCTTCTCTCGGACGGTCTCATCGACTACGTCTTTGATGGCAAGGAGCACCCCTTTGACCTCAGGGATCCCCTCATGGGCGTCTCCACGCCCATGGCCTTGACCAAACAGGCATTCGTTTATGGCAATGCAATCGTAATTCGCCACCGCTACACGGAGACCTCGCGCTACACGCGCATCTGGTGGCGCAACGACCAGGGCTCCGCTTACGGCCGCGGTATTCTCGAGACCCGTGTAAGCAACGAATCGCCCTGGACCATTCACAATATTCTCGTGGCCAACCTCGTGGCGCATCAAGGCACGTTGTCGCCCCTGCAGCAGCATCAGCAGCTCGGCCATGCGAACGACCTTGACCTTCCTCCCTCGCCCGCGCTCCTGCGGTTGTAAGTAAACACACCCACCTTTGGCGGGTCAGCTCAATTGCGTCCTTGGGCACACTGTCTTTGACCACAAATACCAACCCTGCGCGCTCCAAAATGAAGAGCCGCACAGTCACACAATACCTTTTGAGAGAGAGAGAGAAAGAGAGATGTCTCTCCTCCTCTTTCAACTCCATAATTTATCGCACACTCACACAAACAAATACGTAGGGAAAGGGGCGCTGCCTTCGACCTTCAAAACTCATTCTTTATTGTTTTTATTATTCATCACATGCTCTTTACATTTCTTCATTCTTGCTTGGACAACGACAATCTCGATCCATCGCGCCATTCTCACCTTTCATCATCGTCATTCAGTCGTCATCATCACCAACAAGGTCGATGGCAACTTTGCTATCATTTGAACTCGTACTTTGAACCAAGTCCACGAGCGCCACCTCTTCTTTTCGTGGTTGCTTTCCGCATGTCGTCTCCTTTTGCACGCTTGCTAATACATTGTCATCGTGAACCTTGCGATGAGGCCTTGATGCCGCGCCCTGTCGAGATTGGATCGACGTCGATGAAGTGCGAGCTTGGGCTGCTCTCCGCAGCGCTGCTTCTGCCATGTCCCGTCGTCGCTGCAGCTCAGACACAGGTCGTCTCGCGTCAGTTCCCGCTCTTGCTGTCATCGTCGATGATAATGATGATGATGATGATGATGGTGATGATGCTGTGATGGTCGAAGGAGCCGCCGAGCGAATAGTATTGACGCCGCGGCCGCCCTCGCCGCCACCTCCGAGACGCCTGCCTCGGCCCGAAAAGGCAGCAACTGTCGATTTCGTCGCAGACGCAGTCTCAGGCGCTTCTTCATCGTGTGAAAACTCCCACTGATGCTGCAGTTCCTGCTTGTACGGGCTACGTGCGTTTTCTTCGTTAGTAGCGAACTTCTTCTTTGTTGTTGTCCTCCGCCGCCTTCTTCATGACGTACCACTTGGCGCCTAGCTCGCAGGGCGGTTTGCCACTCGTCTTGGTTCGGGCCCTTTTCGCGCCCGTCGACGTCCGGGAGCCAGGCCGGGCGCGCTTGGTACGCGACACACTCGCCGTGCGCGTGCCCGATCGAGGCATCCTTATCGAGGCCAAGCACCCAGCCACGCAGCCCCCCAGCGAGCGACTGTGAATTTTGCGTTTGCCTCGTCTCATCCCTACTGCTCTCATTCTGCTCTCATTCTACTCTCACCACTCTTCACGTGCAAGTTCAAGTTACAGCCCACCTTACCGGATAAGCGGAGATCAGAATGACGACGACGACGACGACGATGACGACGACGACGACGACGAGAAGGAGGAGGAGGAGACATATGATGATTGTGAACACGCGATAAAGATCATGAAAAGCTCAAGTTCGGTGTCGCATAAGAGAAAGAAAACAGACAAAGGAAAAAGGGAAAAAAGACTTGAACCTCGACTAGGGCCTTCCTCCGCGGCTAGCCAGGCCGTGGGACCTACGCCAACTTGTTTTACTTCTCCTACCAAGGCCCGCGGAGCCGTCAGTCCTGGACCCATTATTCGTAAATGCGGAAAAGGCCCACCCTCTTTCGCACACGCAGCAAATGGCACCATCAAATTTCTTAACGGCACAGAGCCCCAAACCTCTGGCAGGCACGATTCCGCGTGCGCGGACGCCAGCGGCGTCGAGGCCTGGACCGCTGTAGGCAGCCGCGGGCTGCGGAGCCTTTCGAGTCGAGCTGGCAGCAAGATGGGAAGGTGCAGTCAAGCAGGAACCGTTGTGTTGCTCGTGGCAGCACCTTTTACAGTATATTTGGCAGTCTGGGCGTATGCAAAGCTAGCCTTTCTTGCAGTCTCGTACTCCTTTGATCCACGAACAGCGCTCAGCGTCACAATCGCCGGCTGCAGCGTCTTTGCCAAGCCATGTCCCGAGAGCGGCGTCGGTGAGTTTGGCCAAACGGTTTGCCAATACGATCAAGACACGAGTCAAAACCTTGGTAGCGTGCGAGTCCAACGTGAGCTTGCTGCGACTTCCATGAATGTTGTTCGCAACATCAACACGGGATGGCTCGAGTACCTTTCTACCGAAGGCGAGAACGATTGCCTCGCCTTTCAGTCGCGCCACTGCTCGCCAACATGCCGCGTTGACGTCTATGTTCCACAGACTAATACTCTCAATTTCAAGGTCGACCAGGTCAAAGGCAAGAACGCAGAATACGGCACGCTGCACTTGGGTAACGGTCTGTCACTGGACCAACTCACTGTCAAAGGAACCAAGCTTCGCATTGAAATCGTCAATACCGCAATCAAAGTTAAAGCAAAGGTCATCAACGGCGCCGCGCCGATTCGCGTAGTCGACTCCCGCATTGCAACGGGCATTTTCACGGCCTCGCAAGGAAACATTCGCGTAATTTATACCACCAATCAAAGTCTCGCCGGACCCGCACCAGATCTTGTCAAGGTCGACTACCGTGCAGCTACCTACAATGACACAAGCGTTGCCATGTCCGCGGCCAGAGTCTTTCACCGCCCCGTTGAGGACGTCATGGTAGACTGCACCGCGGGAAGGTACCTTCAGAGGGTTCTTGACACGTATGACGGCGACAAAAATGGGAAAATCACGACGAGTGAATTCACGGCTGGCCTCGAGAAAATTCGCAAGTGCTGTGGCTCCAGCTGTCCCGTCTACGATGGCTGTGCCTACTCTACTACGCCCGTCTTCGTTCCATATGGCGAAAGTTTTGTCAAGGCCGACGACCTGTACACAACAATACGCGACGAAGCTGACTACACAATTGTACCCTATTGTATGCGTCGGACGTGGCTGGCGTCCGATACCATGGTTGATCTGTCGAATGACACGGCTCGCGCCGCCATGGAAGTGAACATGGACCGTTTGACCTTGAGTACAGATGAAGGTGCTGTACAAGTCGCATTATGGAACGAAAGCGGATCAGCGCCCTTTGTCTCCCAAGCCATGGATGATGCTGTTAGTGCAGCACAAGCTGCCGACGATGCGGACGTTGAAGACATTCAGGTCGATCTCGGGTATCTACGCATGCTCAAAGCGAACGCAGCGCCAATCTTTGATGCCATCAGGGACCCGTACGGGAACGGACCCATTGAGGACACTAAGGAGACGCCCTCTGTTGTTTTTGCAGTCTTTCATGTAGATATGTCCCCCTACTTGAACGAGGACGTTGCGACAGCCTCGAGTCTCCGCTTTGTCTACACAAACGAGCCAATCTACCTCTCTGTACCTCCTGCAGTCCTCTCGGTCCTCTCGTTTGGCTTACTTGCGCCTGTCATCGAGCATTTTCGGGTCGATTTCGCGCCGTCCCGTCCCTTTCAGCTCGGAAATGAAAGCACTTCCACACGAGACATCATCGGTCAAGAGCTCTCGCGCATTTTGCGACCTCGCTTCAGGACCTCGCTTTGGGGCGTCCTTGTGAGTATCGATGACGCAAGTCCCTTTCACAGCCCGACGTACACGCGATTCATGCTGGATCCGGCAACCGATATCGTCGCCGGCGCCTCATACACGCCTGACTCGCGTGGCGTCCTGGCCCTCGCCTTCAGCGTGACAATCGGTTTCATTTTCAGTGCTACCATTTTAAGTCGATTTAATCACCTGATGCGTCATTTTCTCGAGCAGAGCTTTGACAATAAACAGGCGCACAAGATCGCTCTGAAAAAGATTGAAAATCAAGAGCTTCTGCAAGAGAATGCAGCAAAGGAAACCACCACCAAACTTCTTGGTGATGACCACAAGGGAATAAAGTCTGAAAATGGAGAGATTGAAGCCGCCGCCAAGCATTGCATGACGCCGTGCAGCTCTGGCGATGGCGAAAACGGAACAAAAACGCAAAATACGGCCTCGAGTTTTCCCGATCCTCTTGAACAACCGGTGGAGCTCTGCCAAGTTCTTTTCACGGACCCCATGCGACGGTATTTTACGGACTCGCTCGGAGAATTTGTCGACAGAAAGTGTATCTTGAACGAAAAGTGGCTGGTTAATCGTGCCCACAAAGAAAAGCAAAGGAACCGGCGATTAGAGAGGCTCGTCGACATTTCCATCTGGAGCGGAAATCACCTCATTGCCCTCGCCCGCATGACGTGGTTCAGAATGGCGACTTGCATGCCATGGGCAAATAGAAGTGCAGGCGCCCTGAAAAAGGCTTCCACCATCTATCCATGCGAGAAAACAATGCAAGATGAAAAACTCATGATCGCAGAACACAAACGCATGGAAGGTTCATTAACTATGTCTGTCTTCTTGAAAGAGTTCGAACAATTCTGCTTCAAAGAGGATATAAATATGGTCGCAAATGTAGAGACTATCAAGAAACGTCTTCTCGTGGAGTACGGCGTGCGCACGCGCGGCTTCATGGCCGCGCGCGTACATGGTTGCCAGTGGAAAAGGAGGGACCCGTACGATGCCATTCGCCGTACCATGCCAGCGTGGACATCCAATGACAATCTTCGGAATGATTATCGTGCGCGTCTTGCACACGTGCCCGACGAAGAGGACGCGCTACTTTCAGCCTTTGTGGAGGAGTACTGTGTTGTAACGGGAGATATGCGCGACTTTGTATCCTTTGATGATCTCATTGTCGGAAGAGACGCCGGCGCCAACGGCCAGCGGAATATAATGGGTCACGGTTTTCTTACGGGTCTGCAGCGCTTTGCAGGGTCTATTTCGGGCAACGCTGAGCAGGCCAAGTCGATCAATCCGGACGACGCGGCCTTTGAGCGCATTGGTCTCAAACGAAAGAGCGTGCGCGTGGAGACCATGCGCGCCCTTTCCATCACGAGCTCGGCCGGCAACAACGTGCCCTTTGTCAAGAAGATTAGCAAGCACGCCATCCAAGGTATGGAGATCTTCATGCTGCTCGGCTTGTTCAGTCTAGGGCCAATTCTGACATTGTATCTTGCACTTTCGGCGCAATCGATTCATGCCACCACCATCGGAACTGACTCAACAATGCACAGTGAAGACACGGCAACCCTGGCGAGCAAGAGAAATCTCCGCTCACTTGATGTGATTTGGCTTGTCGAGGCTGCAGCGTGGCTGTCGGCCATCTTTCTGGCGGTGAGCTACATTCTTCTCTTTGCCGTTCTTATTCTGCCCAAGAGCGATCCTTCCAAGAAGGTCAGCTTGTGGAGAAAGATCAAGCGCAAGACGTCCAAATTCGTCTTTGGGTGCTCGATCTTTGCCCTGCTCACGATGCTCAGTATGCAGTGCGTCTGGGTCATTTTGGCGGCCTTTTTGCGCCCGCAGCAGTTCCTTCCCATGGGGTCAGCGCTTGTTTGCTTTTTCGCGGTGTTGGCCTTCCAGTACGGCCAAATCATTACGGCGCGACACCGCGCGCAAAAGGCAATGCGAGGTATTTTTAACAGCAAGGTAGGCGCGCGCATCGTCGAGGCGTGTCGTCTTCGACTCAAGAGCCGGAACCCACTCAAGACGAGTCTCGTGGCCATCATTTCGGATTCCGACTACGTCTTCAACCCTGACGATCTCTTTACGCTCATTGCCTCTCAGAGCGTAGATCAAGCGAGGGCTCCGGAGGAAGGATCCAAGACGACAAGTGACCTGGTTGAGAACGGCAGTACGCAGGACAACGAAGCAAATGGCGAGGTCTACGTGACCACCGAGGCTGACGCCAACGAAGCAATTGGTGAGGTGGACGTTAGTCCCGAGGCTGACGCCATCGTCGCGAGCGAACCCAAAGCCGATGCTGATGCCAGTGTCAAGGTCGAAGCCAATGCTGAGGTCGAACTCAGTGCGGAGGCCAACACAGATGCTGAGGCCAAGACCAATGCCGAGGCGAGCACTGATGCCGAGGCGGGGCAACAACCTCTCGAGGAGAAGGGCTCTTTCGGATCCGCCGAAAATCCTCAAGAGAGCGAGATGAACGACACAGGGGCGGAGGAGTCGCTCTCATGGGATGACTTCCAGAGGCTATTCGACACGCTTGGCATCAATGTGCTCGAGTCGAAGCGGAGAATGATGTTTGCGTACTGCGACACGCACGAGACAGACACGAGGATTTCGCGCGAGGAGTTTCTCAACGCCTGGGATTGGCTCGTGGAGGAAATCGCCGACAATGTGCTCAATGAGAGCCTTGGGTTATCGAACTTTCAGATCGGTATCTACCTTTTTGTGTTGGGCGTTGTTTTGTGCTTGCTTTTTGCCTTCCTGCTCGTGAGCATGGCTGCCTTCAATCCTGCTGGTGGATTTTCGGCGCTCATTCAATCCGGTTTTATTACGAGCGCCTCGGTGTTATCGACGGGCGCCACGAACTCTTTTGGCGCTGCTGGCGCCGCGATGAACCTCGTGGGTTCTTCAGAAGAGGTCGACAAGATTGTCACCAAGGAGGTGGAGAATCGCATCGAGCCTGAGACCGAGAGCGCTTGAACGAGCCGTCGCCAAGGTCGATTAATGTCCAGGCATACTCTTCCTCTTCGTCCCAAGAGAGAGAGACCGGCCACGGCGGCTGGAGGAGGCCTAAGTTTTCTTATGAATGATATTTTCCCTTTGCTTGCGCAGGCCTTTCTCTTTGCGCGTCCTTTTCCGGCCGACCGACCGACTGCTGATGGATGGCCACAACGCAACCTTTCTGACCTTGTCCTCGTCGCCTTCGCTCTCTCTCCCTCGGCCCGCGCTCCGCTCCGCTCAGCAAAGCAGTCTCTCGCCACGAAGGCACGGCTAGCAGCCCGCCTCGTGGCCTCGCCCGTCATCGCAACGTGGCCGGGCGGTCAAGGACGTCGATGATCACGATGATGTGCCACCCACCCTGACCATCATCATCATCATCCATCACTCATCATCACTCGGCGCGCAGAATTACTTCTTCCTAGTCGAGTCGAGTCGAGTCGAGTGAGTCGTGCCAAGGCAAGTCGAGGCGCGGCGATTAGGTGAGCTTTGCCAGGCGGGCGCGTTCGTGCCGCGCCTCACCGCCCTGCACGTAGCAGGCGCTGGCTCGTGCAGCCAGCCGCAGCTCGATTGAGACGTGCTTGCTCGCTGCCGCGCGGAAAGAGCGTCGTGCACCCGACTAGAGCTGCAGGCGGGCAGGTGCAGAAAAGAGTGGAAGGGCCAGTAGTAACTGTATACGAGCAGGCGGAGAAAGGTAACGAACTTGTCGATGCCGGCTTTCCGGTCTCTCTCTCTCTGTATGCGCGGCTCTCTCTTCTAGGACCATTGGGAGACATCGAGCGCCGCATCTCCGCCGCATCTTGGCGCGCAGAAGCGCTTCGCGATCGCGCGGAGCCGCGAGGGCGGCGACGCGCGCGGCGAGAGGAGCAAAGCGCGGCGGCGAGAGCAGAGCGGCGCAGAGCGGAGCAGAGAGCGGAGCAGAAAGCGGAGCCGCGTCTGTACCTGGAGCGCAGATCTGGCGGGGCACGGAGCGCGGGGAGAAGGCGATCATCACAGCACCCTTTTCTCTCGCAACGGGTGCGCAGAACCGGAGCTCGGAGTCCTCGCGGTCGCGGTCGCGGTCGCGGTCGGTCGTGCGGCGGCGCGCACGCGGCGGGCGAAGCAGGGGCGAGGAGCGCGGCGAGCGGAGGCGGGTCCGCGTTCGCGAGGCGGGTTTCGATGTGGGCGATGAGGATGGCGATGAGGGCGCGCGGAGGAGGCTCCCGCGGCGGCCTCTCGGTGCAGAGCCGCGCGAAGAGCGCGCTGGCAGGCGCGCAGACGGCAGGCGCGCCGATGGCTGCGCGCGAGGCGCGGCAGTTCGCGCCGGATCTGGTGATCTTCGACAAGGACGGCACGCTCATCGATTTCAAATTCATGTGGGGCAGGTGGGCGGAGAAGCTGTGCGCCAGACTCGAGGACCAGGGCCACCTGAACCGCGAGGCCATGCAGCTCTTTACCGAGGCCCTCGGGTACAACAGGACAGAGGGCACGGTGCATAACCGGAGCCCCATTTGCTGCTCGCCGATGCACAACATCGAAGAAATCTGCGTGGAATTTGTCAGCTCGCACATGGGCTCCAATCGTCGCGACGAGGCCGTGGAGGCCATTCGCAAGGCCTGGCACATGCCCAACCCGGAGACGGACACACGTGCGCTCACTGACTTGCACGATTTGTTCTCCTTTTTGCGCAAGGAGCGCGGCTCGAAGATTGCCGTCTGCACCACCGATGACCGCGATGTGACCGAGACCACGCTCGCCTGGCTCAAGGTCGACCATCTTGTGGACCAGGTGGTTTGTGGCGACGACGCGCATCTTCCCCCCAAGCCAAATCCAGAGCAAATCTTCCATATTTGCGATCGTCTCGGTGTCGAGCCGCGCAACACCGTCATGGTGGGCGACACCATTACGGACATGAGCATGGGCCACGCCGCTCAGGTTGGTCTTCGCATCGGCATTCCCAACGGTGCGGGATCCCTCGAGGACCTTTCGCAACACGCAGACTTTATTCTGCCCTCAATGAACAACTTCAAGCGCGTCTTTCAACAACTCACCTTGCCGCCCAGGCGCTGAGGCGAACCCGGATGAGAGACTTTTCTTTCTTTTCCCCGATTTTTCTTTCTTTCTCCCATTTACCACCTGTTGCGAACGAAAAATCCTGGGGCTTGCCTTGATGACAAGCAAGGAGTGGTTTATGGTTTTGGCACTGTCGCATGTTTAGATAAACGAGCTCACAGATGGGATGCATCAACGTTTTAGAAAATTACAATTACAAAACAAAAATAAAATAAAACAAAACACACAGATAATTTAGTAGGCCTACGATTGTGCACGTACGCTATCAAACAAGATCCAGTCGAATTGGTTGGTTGGCTGACTGGTCGGTTGATTGGTGATTACAAAAAGTGTCGGTCGATCGTAATGGGTGAAAGAGAGGATAAAGACCTCCCCTCTGCCTCGGTCTCGGCCTCGTTCTTTTTGGCCTCGACCAAATTATTCAACATTCACTACAAGAGCTCCTCGGTGGCTACTCTTGCAGAGGTAGGTGGCGCAGACATTGTTTCTTTCGCGAAAGTGGTGGTCTGAGAGACCTCTGTGTCTACGGGATCCTGGCACGGAGGTTCCGTGAGCTGAAAGCGCGCCATACGCCAGCAGCAAATCGGGAGCTCGGGCATCTCCTCGTCAGACTCGGCCTGCACCACGAGCGCACCGTCAATGACGGCCTGCGCAAGCCGCTTCGTGACCGTCCAGCCAAGCTTGCGGCTGAACTTGTTGAAAATGTGAATGTCCACATCAATCTCAAAGTATCCCTGACCCTGGAAGAACCGGTACTCGGGCCGCACCATCCACGGTGTGGCGTTGTATCGGTTAAACATGGCGCGCTCGACGCGACTGAAGCCCATTTGGTCTGGATTCACGATGCTCGCCACACACTTGAGACGCTCACGGTACGGATCTCCGTCAAAGCAGTTCACAAAGCGACGAAACATTTCCACCGAGACGTGCTCCGGGTTGTCGCGCGCCCAATCGCTAAGACGAAAGACTCCGCCCATGCCACTGCTTTTACCGTCCGTCTTGTCGCGGCCAAGCAGTGCGGGCTCATACATTGGAGCCTGGTAGTTCACAATGAGGACCTCTGGTAGTCCCGAGCGATTCTCCACGGACGACTTGGGGATCTTTGGCAGAGCGAGGCGTTCGGCAAGATGAAAGACCTTTCTCTCCGTGCTTGCGAGATCCATAGAGACGAGCTCGTAAATGGCTGGGCCAGCTTCCGCTTTGAGCTTGTTGCGCTTGTAATTGGGACCCACGCGAAGCCGAAAGTTGGACCCGGGAATCTCGCCGTAGCAATTGATGCGCGAGGCGTCCTCAAGGGCAGTCTCCGCGTCGCACCTTTCCGTGCCCGACCCAAAGGCTCGCTTCGAATCATCAATTTCATCTTCCTCTTCAGTTGGCTGCACCTCCTCCTTGCTACCATGCGAGACGTCATCAGCCACCATATCAGCCTCTTCGCGCTTGTGACGTTCTTTGCGCGACGATTTGCTCGTGTCAGTATTGCGGCGTCGGAGACCACGGTGACGTCGATTGCGGCGAGCGCGACGCCGAGGCTTGGTGGGACGGCTGCTTCGGCTGTCGACTTCAAGTCCATCGTTGTCTTCATCCTCGGTGTCACCGTCCAGGTCTTCGCCATCGTCGTCGTTCTCCGAATTCGAGGACAGCGACGAGCGAGAGGAGACCGCGGACCGGGTCGAAGCCGAACGAACGAGACTGCTGAGTCTGCTGTCCTGCGAGGCGAGAAAGTGGGCGAAACCAGATTCGGCGTGAGGACCAGAGGCGGTGGAGGCCGCCTTGGACCGCTTCTTCTTCTTTGAGGTCTTGACCATCCTGGGATAGAGGCCGAAGTCGTCGTCCATGTTGGTCCTCACATCACTCCAGGAAACCTGAAGCGTGCCGCCAAAGCGCTCCTCGCGCTGATCGACGGCGAGGTATTGATCGAAGCTGGCGGCTGTTTCCAGCGAAGTGGAGGCGCGCTGGTCGTTGCCTGCTGTGAGCCAGGTGGCAATGTTCGAGAGAAAGCCAAGGTCTTCATCTGGAGACTTGGAGCAATTGGCAATAAAAACAACCTTGCGCAAGGTGTCCTGGCGCAAGAGGTACGACCATGTTCTCCAAACGGACTGGCTCAAGCTGGAGTCTGGGTAAAAGAGGACCTTGGCGAGGCGGCCAGAGTAAAAATTGTAGAGGAGCGGGACGAGCTCGCGCAGAAGCTTGCTGTCGAGGTTGTGGCGCGACGCGTTTTCGAGGTCGAGGAGAAGCGTGATATCCTCGACGTTGTGGTCGGCGAGCTTGCTCTCGATTTTCCACAGGATGAAGCGCAGCGTGGTCTCGGCAGAGAAGAGCTGCGGGTCGTGGCGTCGCAGACAGACGGTGAGCACGGGTCTGCCGTCGAGGTCCTTTCCGGCCCAGTACAGGAAGCCGCGCTTGTCCTGCGCCTCGAACTCTGCGCTGCTGCCAAGCAGCGCGTCCACGCCGTGGTCTCTGCGCCAGAAGAGCTGCTGGAGCGCCTGGTTGCAGGCGACCTGCGGGTCAAGGTCGTTGGCACGAAGCAGTCTTGCGATCTCCGCGTCCGACAAGCTCACGGCGCGCTCGATGAGGTCGGCGTCCTTCTTGCGCTCGCTGGCCGCCGAGGTCCACCTGCACCCGGCGAGTCCGCACGCGGCGAGGATGCCGAGCCTCGTCTTGCCGCGGGGCACGCCGCCACCGTTGTGCCCATCTCGGTCGCGGCGGTACTGCCTGTGCGCCCTGCGCAGGTCTTGCACGGCGGCCTGGATGAGCACGCGGACCTGGCCGATGCGGCGCACGAGCTCCTCGCGCGGCACCTCCTGCATCCTCCCCGTCGCTGCCCCTCCTCCTCCTCGCTGTCGTCCGTCTGCTCGCCGCGAGGTTGGCGCTCTGCCGCCCGAGCGATGCGGTTCTGATCTCTCTCTCGTCGCGGCTGCGCGGCTCTGCTGCACGTGCGGCGTATGTACTTTGGGTCTCTTGACACTCCTGCGCACTGCTCACAGCGCGTGCACGTGCCGCACTAACCTAACAAACTAACGCAAGGAGCCCAGAGTGCCGACTGCGCCTGCGACTGCTCGACTCCGACCGAGCCAGCAACCCTGAACGCAGCCACGCCAGGCAAGCCGCGCCAGGCCAGGCCGGAGCTGCAGAGACTGCGCGCGGCTGCGGACAGCGAGCGCCGAGCGAGAGAGCGAAAAAGGCGCGCAAGGCGAGGCCGCAGACCGGCCGCAGCACGAGACACATGGCGGGGCACGGACCGTGAAAGCCGCGGTGCGAGGCGAGGAAGAAGACGGGGCCGGCGAGCTAGCGAGCGGGCGGATGCGAGGAGCGAGCTGCGCTGCCACGCAAGGTCGAGGGCGAGAGAGAGCGTTGGAGGCAGGCGAGAGGATGGCTGCAGCCAGTCAGTCGAGGACATACTCGTGCATGAAGGACCGCCCGAGCGCTCGAGCGCTTGGGCGCGGTACGTACGTACGAGGAGAGGCCGACCGCAGCACCGCGCCCGACAACGAGGCCGAGGCCGGCAACGCTGCGGAGACGAAGGCAGGCCGGGACGTACGCGGAGACGAGTGTTGGTTGCAATGGCCTGCGCGAGGAGCGCTCTGCGCAGCGGCGGAAACTCAAGGCCAGGCTCGAGCTCGAGCTTGATTGACAGTGAGCCTGCGAGCTCGAGCTCGAGCTTGAGCCTGCGAGCTTGAGCTTGAGCTCGAGCTTGAGCCTGCAAGCTTGAGCTTACGCTATTTGGGGCTCGCGAGGGAGCCGCGGCGGGGTCAGAAGTCCACCCGGCCGATGCGAGCTTGGGACCGCCGGGACCCTAACGGGGCGCCAGGCGCGGCGACGCCGAGCTGCAGTTTAGGGATACAAGCCACCCTGGGCCTAGTTGGTCGTTGGGGCGGCTCGAGCCCGACCCGGCCCAGCGTCACGCCGGGTTCGCAGCCTGGGGCCTGGCTCGGCCGCCAGAGCTAGCTGAGCGAGCTAGCTCGCTAGCGTGGCATGTGGTCTGGTCCATCGCGAGAAGAGCGCGAAACGGGCGCGTGCAGCGGGCAGAGGCAGAGGCAGAGGCAGGTCATGGTGGTTTTGAGGTTGTTATCTAGTAAACGTTAAAGATAGGTGCAGCGCGTGCAGGACGAGCAGCAGCACCCGGGCCAGGCGCAGATGCAGCAGGCGTACGATCACTGGACGCACTGCACGCGCGAGGCGGCGGGCTCATTTGGGACGAAAGGGCACGAGCGAGATCTTCTCGCGGCGGGAGGCGGTCCCCGGAAGCCCGCGCGAGGCGGCGGAGGCGGCGGAGACGATGGACGAGGTCCTCGCGAGGCCCTGTGACACGGCGGAGGAGGAGGAGCCGGAAGACCGCGCAGGCGGAGCAGGCGTGGTGGCAGCTTTGGCTGCAGGGCCCGGGCGCGGCGCGCTCGAGGTCGAGGCGAACTGCATGACAGAGGACGAGACGGCCGAGCTCGGCATTGTCGAGGCGAGCGCGACGGTGTTCTGGCAGCGCGCGCGCAAATCGCTGACAAGGCGGATATCGTCGCGGTTGTACGCCATGCGCACCGCCCGCCCACAGGCGTCCAAAGTGACGAGCTGCAAAACGGCCTTGGCGAACTCCGGCGAAAGATTACTCCCCACCGTCTTGGCCAGGCGAACCACAAAGTGGCGCACGAGATGCGCGTCCATGTGGCCCTGCAGAGCTTGGTTACGCACAAACTCGAGGACCTGGAATACGAAACCCATCTCGATGAGGAAGATGAACTCGTCGACGATGAGCTTCTTGATTTCTAAAAGCTTGGCCTGGTAAATATTGAGCGGATTCATGGGCAACGCATGGCAGAGTGCAAAAAAAGCCATGATACGCTGCAACGGGTGCGCGCGCGCCGCGCAGCGAATCAGGTGCAGCATCACGGACATACCCGTGTAAAAGTACCGCTCCTTTTGGAAAGCCTGAGACAGCATGCAATTACGCGCGAAGCGAATGACTCCGCTCGAGACAATCGGGTACTCGGCCACCAGGCTGCTCAGCGTCTTGACGCTTGGCGAGTCGACCTGCAGAGCCTCCATTGACATCGTCTTGCTGTCCTTGCAGATCTTGATGGCATCCACGAGAGCCACAAAGACCTCGCGCTCGAGACCCTTGCCCGGTACCCGAGCTGCCGCCACAGCGGTCACGTACGCGCCGTCTTCAATACACGCCGCGTCCATCTCGCGGAACGGGTCAAAGAGCTGCGTCACGAGCAGCAAGATCACTTCCAGGCGGCGCAGAGGCCACAACGGGACCAAGGAGGCCTCGGGATTCCGTTCCGGGTCAAAGATGGCGCGCAGCTGCGCAAAGGCTTCAGGCTTGAACATGCGGTCAGCAAGGCAGGTCCGCAGCAGCGTCGCTAACGACGGAAAACCGCCCTGTGCCGGGCTCGCGCTCAGACCGAACTCGTTGCGTCTATTTAATGGCATGCACAGCTGCACTGCGCTTTGACGGCCCCGCTCCGCGCTATCTTGCTTGCGAGGCACGTTCATCAGGCCCTGACGCAGTCGACGCATCTTGCTGCGCAAAAGCGTGGAATTCACCCGGAGTTCACCTGCAGCAGCGGTCGCCGCGGCAGCTGGTGAGCCTTCCAGACCCTCTGGGAGGTCGTCGCTGCCCTCAAGCGCCTCGAGCACCTCCATGGCAAAGAAATATGTGTACTGCGAGTGCCCTGCCAGCTCGCGGAAGCGCTCCTCCAACTTGCTCAATTCCGCGGGGCTATTGCCGCGGCCATCGTCGCCGCAGTCGAGGATTTCGCGCAAAAGGTCTGTAAACGTTCGCCGAAAGACGGCAAAGTAGCTCGCCGGGCTCATGACCTGCGCCACCTCAGCGTGGTGTCCCTCCTTGCACATGGCGCGCACCGCAAAGTCCAGCAGAGGGACAGTCTTGTGCTTGTCGGCGAGCCGAATCAGCGTCGCACGCCATTGTGAGCACCGGAGCATCCCCTTGAGCCATGCCGGCGGTTCCTCGTCCTCCATCATTGTTGCTAGCTTTTCCTTGTCAAAGTGCTGCTCCACGAGCTTGGAAAGATAGTCGACGGCGGCAGGCGGCGGGTCGCGATCGGTATTTCCCTCCTTGGCTGACAATCCGGATCCATTCTTTTGTGTCTCGCTACCAGCAGCCGCCCCAGCGCCCTCGCCGGATGGCGGTTTGTGCTGCGGTGTTCCGCGCAGCGATGGGGTCTGTTCAAGCACTTGGAGCCATCGCACGGCGAGGCCCGTGTATTCGGCATAGCCGTCGAATCCAGACGAGAGCATTTCGATCAAAAGGTCTACGTCACGGCGAGCGCGTTTGTGACTTCGTTTCGCTGACTCGCCTTCGCCTTTGCGCCGAAGCCACTGTGCCATCCATCCCTTGACACGAGGGTCCAATATTGCGTCTTTGCTCGAGAGTCGAGACTGCAAATCCTTGCGGGCTTGCGGCATGTCCTCGATGGCCACATTCACATCGTCGTCGTCGTCGTCATCATCCTTGTTCTTGTTCGAGGGCGCCTTGCGCTTTTTTCCTACAGACAAAGGTCCATCCGTGTCCGTTTGCGCGGGCTGGTCCTCGCCCATTTCCGTGTCGCCGTCGCCGTCCTCTTCAGACCGGGGACCTGCGTTGCTTGAGACGGCAGCCTCCTCGCGAGTCGAAGAAGACGCACCAGCATCTTTCTTTTCTGTTGCGGCGGACGACCGAGCGGCACCGCCGTTGCTGCTGCTCACCCGGAGCTCTCGCATGGACGCTGAGGCTACCTCTGCTGCAGACACTGTTGGCCGAGTCCACCGTTTGGCGCCCGAGGCTTTGTGGAAATAAAAAGGCATGCCTCCAGCATCAAGCTCCGTCCAGCCGGGCGCCAGAGGCTCTTGAGGTTTCGCGTCGTTGCCATCGCCGCCGCTCTTGGTCTCCTTGTTGCCGGCATCCTCGGGCGACGGCTTGGGCGCCTCGTTCTCTTGCTCCTTGCCGTCTTTGGCTTCGCTCTTGGCGTCGCCTTCGGACGTTGCGGCCGGCGTCGTCTCGGTGGCTGCGGCAGTCTCCGCCTCCGCGCGCGGCTCCTCCGCGGTCGAGGCCGCCGCGGCCGCCGAGCCCGAGCTCGCGGCGCCGCTCGCCTCCGTCGTCGTCGCCGCCGCCGCGGGCTCGTCTGCCGCCATGGCCGCGGGCGCCGCCAGCTGGCGCCGCTAGCGCCGCGGGCGCCGCGGGCGCCGCTAGCGCCGGGGCCCGGCCACCGTCGCGCCGCGAGCGCCGCGCTGCCCTGCTCGCCGCGCCGCGCGCAGCCTTCGCGCCCGAGCTGGATTTCTTCTTGCGAGGAAGGCAAACGAGATTTGGCCGGCGCTGCTTTTGATCGGGATTCCCTCTCGCTCCCTTGTCCGCGCTCTTCGCCATTCGACGATGGAGGCGAAGGCCAGAAACCTGTTGAGCTCTTGCAGCGACAATGGCGAGGCGCGCGAGCTGCCATGGACTTCAGATTGGCGATGCAAATGAGCGGAGGATACTTTTTCTGGAGATTTGGGGACAATTAGAATGTACAGCGCAAGTTGACAAGGTATGGGACGCAAGCGATATGGAAACTACCTGGATAACAACATCTTTAGCGCCAGCACATAATCTTTTCCACCAATTCGCTCGACTGAGATTCGTCATCAATTTGTAGACGCCGATGCGGCTCGATGCGGACAAAGTCAAACTCTTTGCCTTCGAACAAGAGGAGTCCTCAATAGCCATGTGCCGTATCGACGGGCGTCTCGAGCGGCTCGCCCGCGCGAAAACGAACAAGGTTCTTGCGAAAGGTCTCCCATCCAAGCTGAAAGAAATCCTCCGTAAGGTCGGCATTGTGTGCAGTCATAAACAAACGGTCATCAGGGACCTCCCAAAGTTCGCTCGATTCGGGGAGCGGTTCCTGTTCGTAGACATCAAGGGCAGCGTACAAACGTTCGCTGCGGAGCTGCTTGACCAATGCTGCCTCGTCCACGGCGCTGCCACGACCGCACGAGATGAAGACGGACCCATCCGGCATGGCCTCGAAAAAGGCCTCATCACAAAACTTGATTGTCGCGGGCGTCCCCGGCAGCGTCGAGACCACAAAGTCGGCGTTACGTGCCAGCTCGAACTTGTCCGTGTAGACCTTGTCGGCAAGCGCAGAGTCGCTCTTGTCCGGATTCCGACGAAGAGCGACCACCTTCATGCCAAAGCTTTCCTTGGCAATGCGTGCGGCGCTCTTGGCAATGTGTCCAAAACCGACGAATCCGATTGTCTTTCCTCGCAGGACTGGCATGGTGAAGCGATCGTAGCGCTTGTCCCGCTTGTTCTGCTGACACCGCGTGACTTGCTTGTTAAAGTGCAAGCAGGAAAACATAATGTACTCGGCGAGCGCCGAAGAGAAAGCCCCGCGCCCGTTGCTGACGGCAATGTCTGGCCGGGACGTCGTCAGCGTGCCCTTGAGCAGATCGGCCATGTGATCCACGCCAACATTGTAGCTGTGGATCCACTTGACATTGGCGAGAGCGGCCCCGGGCTCGAGCAACTTGCCAAGGCCCTCGGTCGGCATGCGCGGCGTCAGCAGGATCGCGCCAATCTGCGCCAACTCCTCCTCGTCGTATTTGTCCACGAGGTCTTCTGGTCCTTCTCCAATGACAAAGTCCACGTTCTCGTCCGCGACGACATCGATGCGTTTCATCACCTCGCGACTCACCGCATAGCTCGGCCGCATGATGAGTGCGATCTTGGGAAAGTTCATGGCGTAGGCCGCCATGCTCGCCTCCTCGCCTCCTCGCCGCCTGCGCCTCGACCGCCTCGTCCTGCGCAAGGCAAGGCCGCGGTCGTCTCTCGCAATTCTGGTCTGCTCTGCTAGCAGTGCACAGCGCGTGAATGGCGAGGAGCTACCTCGGTGAGACGCGGCCACGCGCCGAAGGTTTCGCGCACACTCCCGCAGGCTGAACCGGCCGGCGGTAAGACAGTCCTCCGCCCCGAACCCCCACGCAGAGGCGCGTTTTGCACGCACTGGGACGTGCACGCACGCACGCACGCACACGCACGGTCGCTCGCTCGCTCGCTCGCACGCACGGTCGCAATGCGAGAGGACGGAGCGGCTGGCGGGCCGAGTGCCGAGAAGTTCGAGCGAACATCGTGCGGCTTGGAACAAGGCGATGACGTCCTGAGAAACCCATTTTGTGCCGAGCTTGCAGGAGAAGAGGATGAATGGTGGAAGACCTGCGCGAGAGGGGCGGGGAGCGAGGGGAGGATGTGTGGCGGTCAGGTCAGATTCGGCCTAGGCTTGGGCCCAAGGCTGATGCTACGACGGAAGTGTGGTATGAATGATGAGATTCGAAATGTTGGTCCAACGTTGAATTGGCTTTCTTGCAACGCTCAACGAACGAGCACGTCCAATGTCGACACGATGATGAAAAGAACCAGAGTAGGTGGGTGGAAAAAACATGCATGCAACTAACATACACCAATGGCCCAATATCGCCTCTCTCTCTCTCTCTCTCTCTCTCGCTCGCTCGCTCGCTCTCGCTCTGGATCTCTCGTGCTCGAACGCACAAGCTTTCCAGCAACCAGAACAAGAAAATTGCCATCACAAGCTCTTTTTACTGTTAGTACCCGTGGGCCTTGTCAACAGGCGTCTCGAGTGGCTCGCCCGCGCGAAAGCGATGAAGATTCTTTCGAAAGGTCTCCCACCCGAGCTGACAAAAATCCTCTGTAAGGTCTGCATTATGCGCAGTCATAAGTACACGATCATCAGGAACATCCCAGAGCTCGCTGGACTCGGAAAGCGGCTCTTGCTCGTAAACATCGAGTGCTGCGAAGATCCGCTCGGCGCGCAGCTGCTTGGCAAGAGCAGCTTCATCGACGACAACCCCACGACCGCATGAAATGAATACAGCGCCTTCTTGCATAGCGTCGAAAAAGGCCTCGTCGCAAAATCGAATCGTCGCAGGCGTTCCCGGCAATGAACAGACGATATAGTCAGACTTGCGAGCGAGCTCGAGCTTGTCGGTATACACGTTGTCGGCGAGAGCAGAGTCCTCTTTGTCTGGGTTTCGTCGAAAGGCAGCTACTCTCATGCCGAATCCGTCCTTTGCGATGCGCGCGGTACTTTTGGCAATATGCCCAAAGCCAACAAACCCAATGGTCTTGTCTTTAAGTACGGGCATGGTGAAGCGATCGTAACGTTTGTCACGCTTGTTCTGCTGGCAACGTGAAACTCTTTTGGTAAAGTGCAGGCAGGCAAGCATGGCGTACTCTGCAAGAGCTGATGAGAACGCGCCTCGACCATTGCTGACAGAAATATCGGCGCGTGTTGTAGACAGTGTGCCCGTGAGCAGACCCGTCATGTGATCCACGCCAACATTATAGCTATGGATCCACTTGACATTCGCGAGCGCGGCGCCAGGTTCGAGCAGGGCGTCGAGACCTTCGGTTGGTGCTACGGGCGCCAGTAGAATAGCGCCGATCTGGGCCAGCTCCTCCTTGTCGTGCTTGGCAACCAAGTCTTGAGCGCTTTCTTCCACGATGAACTCGATCTTCTCGTCGGCGACCACGTCCTTGCGTTTCATGACCTCTCGGCTCGCGACATTGTCTGCTCGAGCGAGGAGCGCAATCTTCGGATGCTGCCCCCGCATGTGCGTCGTCATCTTTGCTCGCTGCCCTCTTGTGTGCGCTTTCACTCGTGCTCGGCCGTCTTCGCGAATGGTTATGATTTGTCTGCTGCTGCAGCTCATCAGCTGCTCATCAGCTCATCTTATCATGATGAGTAGGTATAAGTTCTCATGATATCTGCGGAACGCATTTTCGCAAGGTGTGAAAGGTCGACTGGTTCTCGTGATTTGATGCATAAAATGTCTTATCTTGCAGTTTTACTATACTCACAGTAAATTGAAGCGAGCAAAAGGTTGTCGTCTCGCGCACGCACGCGCGCGTTCTCTCTCTCTCTCTCTCTCTCTCTCTCTCTTCCTCCCTCTCGCTCTGTTTTTCCTTTTGTTTTTTGTTTTTCTTTTTGCGCCTCAACATGCAGCATTAGCATTGGCATCGCAGAAGTCAACTGTCAATGTAACTCAACTCAACTCAATTCAACTCAACCCATGACATCATCGAGCGAAAAGAGAGGCTTGGCGTCCTTACCTCCATTGCCGTCTTCTTTGCTCGTCTTGACACCATTTTTAGATGAAGTAGTTCGCGTCGAAGAAACAGTCGCGCGTGATTTGACGAAACGTTTCGTCGTGTTGGTTTGCGTGGGCGCACTTTGTCCCCGCGTAGGCTTTGGAGCAGATTTTGCTGACTTGGCCCGAGAACGTTGTGCCTGTGACGAATCCTCCACAATGACAACCTTGCGACGCTGTTTTTTCTTATCATTGGCACTGTCGTCAAAGACGACACCCCCTGGGCGCTTGACCTTTGGCTTTTCCGTTTTGCCAGCTTTCTCGGAGCCGCCGCCATCTTCTTCTTTAATGACATCGGCGCCTGAACGAGAGACCAGAACGGGCGCAGCGCCCGCGGCCGCCGTTGAAGATGCCGCAGACTCGGCGAGTTCGGCGCCGCGTAACTCGGCCATGATCTCCTGCGTCTTGGTCTTTGCCTCTTCAGAAAGCACGCGTGCGTCCCGCTGAAAAGTGATAAAGGCCTCAAGGACCTGCATGACAATGGCCAAAGAGTTGCCGGGCAGCAACATCTTGGTCCCACGCTGGTTGGCTTTGTTTTCCCTCATCAGACAACCGAGCAAAAGGCAGGCGTATGAGCACGTAATAAGGTCTTCAGCAGTCCAACCAAATTCGATGCGCGCCTCAGCGCCCGCGCCGCGGCGTAGCTTTGCCAGTGCCTCGCTGGGGAGAAAGGAAACAAAAAAATTGACAAAGGCGCTGCAATGGTCACTCAGCCATACCCGGTTCTGTGAATTGGTCTCGACACAATTTGTCAGCAGGCCCAGCAGCGTGAGCCGAGAGTCGAAGAGAAACTGCGAACGTGCATCCGGCTCCGTCTCCTCCACATCGATATCCATACCTAAAAGTAAATCGTCAGCGTCAGATCCTTTGGACTTTTTCTTGTTGTTTCCGAAAGCACCGAGTGCTGTCAACTGCTTGAACATATCCACCGCAAGCTGCAATCCCTTATCGTTCATGGCCTCACAGCCGGCTGCATTCTCATGCGTCAGATTCGTCGCCACGCGCAGCAGCGGAGACAGCGCTGCCTCTGCCCAAGGCGACTTGGCGACATACGATGCAAGGATTCCTCGGCTCGCGCGCATGACGTGCTCCATAAAGACCTCATGGTCCTTGGCCTCAAAGGCGGCCGCGAGAACCATCACGGACGAATAAGCTTCAGCGATAGAGGCCCAGGCGCCAAGGCGCCAGGCGAGCAAGGGCGACGCAGAGGCCGCCACTGAACCGTCGGCCCGCATCACAGGTTCACTCGTGGCTTTGCGCAGCTCATCGAGGAGCGCTTCGCGCACGACACGAACGACCTTTTGGAAATATGTAGCTTGCGCTGCAACACGACCGGCCTTGCCTGCGCGCCGCGTCTGCAAGTAGAGTTTGTGGAGCTTGCATAGCTTGAGAAGAGCCAAGAGCGCAGCGTCTCGGATCCCGACGCCTCGCGGCCATTGGGACTGAATGGAGGTTCCCTCTCCATTTCCCTCGCCCAGGCCTCGGAGCATGGCCTCATCGGTGATCAAGACTTCCCTCGTGGGCTTACGGGACTGCAACGCCCGTTTCTTTCGCTTGGCACTTGCTGCGGCGGCCTTGCCGGCCTTGCCATCTTGCTCGATATCGTCAAGTCCTTCGACACGACCCGCAGCTGCAGGTCCAGCGGCTGCCCGGGCAATTTCTAGAAGGCACTGCGGTGAGGGCACAAGAGGGTCGAGATCGATGTTCATTTCCTGAAGGCCGTCCCACTCGTCCTCGTGCGAGTACACCTTGGCCACGGCGAGGCAGGCCGCAACAGCTCCCTCATCGTAGCCAACCTGCTCTCTCGTCATGGTCAGCAGGCGCTCCACGCCGGCATTGAGTTTCGGCACGAGCTTCATCCCCTCGTAGTACAAGAACTCCTGCGCACGGTTCGCCTCGCCCAGGAAGCGCGCGAGCTCCCGTGCGCTCGCGGAGCGCACGTTCGCGCTTCTCGAGGCCAGGCCGTCCATGTGGTACCCGGCCTCTTCCCAGTGCGCCTCCGCGGGCGCGCCGGTCTCGGCGCGCCGGCCGCCGGCCGCCATCGCGGCCCGCGCCTGCCCCCGCGCCGCGCCGCTCGTCGCGCCGCGCTGCTCCGCCGCGGGCTGCGCCGGGGTCGCGCCGCGGTGGTTATACCCTCCGGTTCGGGCTCTGCTCGCGGGTCCCTCGCCTCGCGTCTTTTTCCGCTCTCCCTCTCCTCTCCTTGTTCCCTCCTTCTCCTACTATGGCTATCGTTTTCTCGTTTTCTTGCGAGGCGCGACGAGAGCAAAGGGAGATCGCAGAGCCGCCCGCGACGGGAAAGCGACGCGCGCAGCGAGGCGCGCGGCGGAGACGGAGACGGAGACGGAGAGGGAGAGCGGCGCGAGGCGGACGCGACGGGAAAGGCGTCTGTGGGCCTGCGCCGAAGGCAGCAGCGGCGGCGGCGGCGGCGCGACAGCATGAGTGGCGTCCAGGGCCTCTCGCTGGAGCTCTTGTCGCAGCTGGCGTGCCCGAGCGTGCTCACGATCAAGGAGGTGGCCAAGGTCGGGGGCGGCCGTGGGCTCTTCGTGCAAATTCCGTTCAAGAAAGGCGCCCCCATCGGCCCGTTGCCGCCGCTCGGAGCGGCACCCGTCTCGCCAGACTTGCTGGCGCAGGCTGCACGGAGAGCGCCTCGGTGGACCCCGAGGCTGGCCGCAGATGTGGCTGGGGAGAGTGAGGAGAACAAGCCGCAGGTGTTCGCGCATCGCCCTCGGAAAGCTGGGGCCAACAGCAAAAACAAGAACAAAGGGAAAAAGCGACGCACCTTTCATGCTGATGCTCGCGCCGACGTGCGCGCCGAAGTTTGCCCCTCGTGCTTTGCAAAAGACACGCGCCTGCAGTGTGTCTATTGCAATGGGACCAACTCGCAAGTCACTCATTTGGAACAAACGCTGCACAATGCGCTGAGAGTGTTGCATGATGAGAATGCAAGGGCTGGCGTGCTCGGCGGAACGGAACCCAATCGGTTCCCAGTGATTGCACAGTCCATCTTGCTGCGCTGCATCGTAGAGGAGTGGGTCATGGAGATTGGAAATTGCGCGACGTTGATGTATGCACTCATGCGTCCTGAGCTTGGCAAGGGAGCAGAGACGGCATGGGAGGCAGACTGGGAAAAGGCTCGCACAACCTTGGAGGCTGTATGCGCGCGCGCTAGGATTCCGCTGGATCTCTCTCCTCTATGGAGTGCTGAGCCGGAAGACCACGACTTTGGCGGGGCCAAAGCACTTTACATGCAATGCATGTCCGTCTTGCATGTAAATTCGCTGCGCTCGCCCGAAACGTCGGCGCTGTATCCTACGCTTAGCTTTGCCAATCACTCTTGCGACCCAAGTGTTGATCTTAGCTTTGACGGCGCCATGGCTTATCTCGTACCACGCAGAGACCTTGCCTCCGGAGATGAGCTCACCTTCCATTATGCGGGCTCGCGAGGTCTTAATCAGGATCAGCTGCAAAAGTTTCTTTCTTGGAACTATGGTTTCAAGTGTAAGGTTGACTGCGGCTGCAGCGTCAGAGATGATCCGGCGAACGTTGGAGCCACACACTAGCGGGACGTAGCCATGCAAAGTACTTGCACAAGTGCTTTCAGGGGGGGGGGGCACTAGGGGAAGGTGGGAGTAAGGTTGGGTGTGGTGAGGCAGGGCAATTTTATTTTGTTGCCAAACATATAGTCACACAGACAGACACTTTGGACGAGTTATCAATAGCTTTCGGTTTCGTCAATTTCCATTCAGTGTTTAGCTACGAATGCACGCGGCAAAGAACCCAAAGGTCTCTTCTGTGCGCACTTTCTGAAAAAGGCATGATTGCGAAACGGACACGATTCCGAAGAGTTTGGGTGACAAGAAATTGGAAAAAAGAAATGGATCAAAGACGGTGTGTCAGTCAGTCAGTCAGTCAGTCAGTCAGTCAGTCGATCAATACAAAAATACAAGTGTATTTGGCTTTTTAGATAGATGGTATATCTGCACACAGAAGCTTTGCTGACGCCACGCGCGCGATGCAGAAACCGCTGGTACATGGCAAAAGGGGGAAAAGAGGATCTGACTACTTGAGGCGCCCCGTCTTACGCAGCACACTGCGCATAAGCTTGTTGGTTGGCGCAATCCGGCCCGCGGCAGCCTTGCGACTCTTCGCGGCAGCCTGGCGATTCGCGATTTCAAGACTCTTTTCGAAGAGCGCTTCAGACACCTTGTTGGCGCGCAAATCGCGCTGAATCTCCCGCTGCTTTTCGATCGGAAGCTCCTCGTACGGAATTCCGCTCGCACGGGCAATTTCCTTGATGTTGCGAATGACCTTGAACGTGTAGCCTTGATCGACAAGGTACTGCTGACGCTTGTTGGAAAAGTACATTTCCGAGGTGTCCATGGAAATGAGAGTGTAAAAGAATGCGTTCCAGCCCACGTTGAAGTCCTCACCGGGCTTGGGCCGCAGAATACGGCCAAGACGCTGCGCCTCCTGACGACGCGAGCCAAAATGAGAGGACACTTGAATGATGACATTGGCCTGCGGCAAGTCAATACCCACGTCACCGACCTGTGAGATGACCAGGACATTGATTTCCTTCTCGCCTTCAAGCATGTTTTTGCCACCGCGAAAACGGCGCAGCAAGCGCTCTCGCTCCCACTGCGTCGTATCACCGTACAGATGATGGATGCGCAAGTACGTACTATAGCGCAAAATGGCAGGAATGTCGTCGGAGAAGACGAGCACCTTGTCCTTCTTTTCCACGTGGTAGCGCAGCAGCATCTGGCAAATGGCGAACTTGTTGGGGTTCATGACGTACAATAGCTGCTTGCGTTTGGCGGGCGTATCGGGGCGGAGGTATTCTTCGAAGAACTCGGGTGTCATGGGGCACCACACCTCGGCGCACAGCACCTTGGCCAAGAAACCTTGCTCTGTAAGGGCCTGCCAGTTGGCCTCGTAGAGTTTGGGGCCAATAAGAAAGTTGAGATCGTCAATGAGACCGTCCTCGCGCACAAGCGTGGCGGTGAGTCCCAGCTTGCAGTGGGATTTGACGTGGCGCAGCGCCATGCGAAACATTTTCGCAGGAACAACGTGCACTTCATCCATGATGATGAGGCCCCACTCGGTATTTTTCACCTGCTGCATGACGCGCTCACCGTCCGCAGATCGCCCCTTGCTGTAGGACATCATATTGTACGTTGTCACGAGCACCGTGGCGCCGGACTCGTGCAAGTCGTCCTTGGAGAGACTGGTGAATCGGCGAATGTGCTCGTCCTTGAGGGTGGTGAACATTTTGATTGAGCGAATCCACTGTTCCACGCCGACTGAGTTGATACAAAATATGATGCAGCTCTTCTTGACTGTGCACGCCGCGGTGATGCCCGTTAGGGTCTTGCCGGCACCACAGGGCAGAACGATGATGCCCGAGCGCGCGCGACCGTTGCCAAACATTTTGGCGAGACTCTTTTCCTGGTACGCGCGCACGCGAGTTGATGCGCGGAGATTGATGGGAAGGTCAGGATTGCGCGAGTCACGCTTAAAGTCGTACTCTTCCATGAGTGGATAGTCGGCCATCATCGCGGCCTCCTTGACCTGTTCAATGTACTCGGGTCTGATTTCAAAGCTCAGAACCTTTCGCTGGGCGCTGGGTTCACTCTTGACATCCTTCATGCCGGCCTCGGCTGCAGATCGTTTTTTGCCGCTACCGCCACCATCGTTCGCGGCCATGGCCGTTGCGTCATTGGCGCCGACGCCACCATCCTCCTCATCGTCGTCGGCAATGTCGTCAATGTTCTCAATTCGGCGCTCCAGCAACTTGTCGAGCTCTTCAAAATCTGTAGCCTGCGCGGCTCGATCCTCCTGGACGGCGGCAGACTCGAGAAGACGCACGTCGTTGGATTGGACAACGCTGTTGGCACTTTGACCCGGGCCGACGCCCTCGGCGTCTTGGCCCATTCTGCGGGCCTCGAGACGCCGCAGACGCGCATCGATGGACTGATCCTGGGCCTGTCGAATCGCTCGAATCTCTAGTAGTTTCTTGAGCACTTCCGGGTACGGACTCTCCACGTAAAGACGGTTGCGCTTGAGCACGAGCTTGGCCTTGCCATGAGACGCGGTACAGCGGCGGACGAAGGTGTCCACCTCGGGAGGAATTGGGACCTTGCTGAGGCGTTCGAGGGTCCTCAGGATGGTCTCCGTGTCGAGATTCACCGAGACGGCGGCATACAGTGAGTACGGGGTCAACTTGTAGTGGTGAATGAGCTCTGGGCGCGACTCGGGCTCGGCGATGGCCACGAGAAAGTCTGTGGCGAGGGCAAAATAAGGGCTCGACGCCTCGAGATAGATTTGGCCCGTGGGTGCGACCCAGATGGGGCGCGATTCGTGACCCTCCTTGAGCTGCATGATTTTGCGAAAGTCGACGCCAGAGGCCAGCACGCTCGTGTTTTTGCGCGCGCGGTCGGCAATCTTTGCGGACGCCGACTTGTCCAGCTTGTCGTCATAGTCCTCTGTCACAAATTCCTCGCCCAAGTAGTTGTTCTCCTGCAGCGCCACGTTCTCCGCCTCCGCGAGGGCGGCCTGCAGCAGGTCGGCCTGCTTGGGCCCCATCTCGCCGCTGCCTCCGCGCCGAGAGCTCCGCTGCGGCGCGCTGGGCGGCCCCCGGGCAGGCGCGTCGCGCCGCGTCGCGCCGCGCCGGAGCGCCTCGCGGCCGAGCCTCCCGCCCGCGCTCCGAGCCTCGCCTCGCGCGCGCGCGAAGGAGCCGCGACGGGGCGCGATGATCGCGATCTGCGCTCATTTACGAGCGCCTTCGAGGCGAGACGGCCTTTCAGCCAAGTGCAGGTTAACCCGCACTTGCGCTTTCGCTCGAGTCGGCAGCGTTGCCGCGCCGGGCGCCGCGTCCCAGTCTGGCTCCGGGCCGGACGGGACGTGGAGCGTGAGCGGGAAGTCGGGCCGGGCCCCGTTGCACGGGTTCGAAGAGGGTTTCGAAGCTCGGCCGCTTGCTGCAGACATCTTCTTCTCTTGGCCAGGGTCTTCGCGCGTCAGGGCATCGCGACGAGGCCCAAACCCGCCCTGCGCCTTGACTGCTTGCTGCACGCGTCTCCTGCAGCCGCTGCAGCCGCTGCTGCTGTCTGCGAGGCTGCCTCGAGCTTGGATCAGAGTCTGCGCTCCTGCTTGACTCGGATGTGGTCGCCTTGCATTGCGCTCGCTTCATAGCATCGCCAACAACGAAGACGAGAGAGAGCGAGAGCGAGAGCGAGAACGCGCACACACTCTGCGGGCGGTGTTCGCGAGAACGTCGCGGGTCGTGAAGAAAGCAAGGAAAGGAAGGAAGGAGAGGAAGGAAGGGAGCGCAGCCATCGTGCCAGGCGACAGGAGCGGTCGCGCCATCGTGCCAGCCTGCCGCAGCCTGCCGGGCCAGACCGGGCGGAGGTCGAGCGAGCTCTTCTTTGCGACGCACATTTGCGCACAGAGGGATGCATGGCTCGAAGATGCATGACATGGCGTGGTGCGGTGGCGTGGTGGCGTGGCGTGGCGTGGCATGGCATGGCATGGTATGGTATGGTATGGTGATTTTGGGGACCTTTTTCTCGTGGAGATAATCTTGACCTGGCACGAGAAGGACAGAATCATGTGATGTGCGGCGCGGCTTGCTGGCTGGAGCAAACCCCAATCACTCGCTCGCTTGACCGACGTATCGACCGACCGACCGACCGACCGACCGACCGACCGAACGAAGAGGCCAGATAGACGCCCGAGCAGGATGGAGGGCAGCGGGTTCGTGGAGGTGACGAACGATGCCGCCAAGATGGAGGACGGCAAGGTGTTCCCGCTGACGCTGGGACCGGCGTCCGAGGCGAGCAAGAGCAAACCCGCGGAGACCGTCGCGGCGCAGCGCGACCTGGTACGTGAGCTGGCACGTCAGCACGGAGCCGTGCTGCTGCGCGGCTTTGCGATCGAGAAACCTGAAGACTTTGGAGAGGTCGTCCAGAGCCTCGATCTCGAGAATATGCCGTACGTGGGCGGGGCCGCCGTGCGCCGCAACATTGTTGGCGACTACGTATTTACTGCCAACGAGTCGCCCCCGAGCGAGCCAATCCCGTTTCACCACGAAATGGCTCAGGTGAGCAATCCCCCGGACTATGTCATGTTCTACTGCGAGGTGGCGCCCGAGAGCGGTGGTGAGACGCCGCTCATCCTTTCGCGCAAAGTTTGGTCCTTCTTCGAGCAAAAGTTCCCCGAGGCCGCGCACAAGGTCGAGGAGCTCGGCGTGAAATACGCACGAGTCATGCCGGAGGAAGACGACGAATCGTCAGCGATCGGACGCTCGTGGAAAAATACCTTTCTCGTGAGCAACAAGGCCGAGGCTGAGGCCAAGATGCGCGAGATGGGCCACGAGTGGGAATGGCTCCCGAACGGAGACCTCCGCAATGTGACCAACATTGTCCCAGGCGTCCGTGGCGAGCCAGGATCCCCTGGCACCAAGGTGTTCTTTAACTCCATCGTCGCCGCCTTCAAGGGCTGGGTCGATAGCCGCAACGACCCGACCAAGGCCGTCATGTACGGCGATGGTACGTACATTCAATCAGAGGCGCTCGAGGCCGTCGCGGACTTTATGCACCGCGAGCGCGTCTGCGTACCCTGGCAAAAGGGCGACGCAATCATTGTGGACAATCGCGTTGCGATGCACTCGCGCAACACGTACTCGTCAGCGCGGCGTGTTTTGGCATCCGTGGGACGCGTCCCGCTTGCTGGCACCTTTGCCAGCAGCAAGGAGCTCGAGGCCAAGGCCGTTGGCACGCCCGTTCTTGACCGCCTGTACAACGGCGCCTTTATGCCCCGGCTCGGTTTCGGACTTTGGAAGCTGCCCAAGGATGTGACTGCCGAGATCGTGCTCAAGGCCATCAAGGCGGGAGTTCGTCACCTTGACTGTGCGTGCGACTATGGCAACGAAAAGGAGGTGGGCGACGGCATTCGCCAGGCCATCAGCGAAGGCATTGTAACCCGTGAGGATCTCTTTGTGGTCTCCAAACTTTGGAACACCTACCATGGTGACAAGGTGCCTGCTGCGCTGACCAAGACGCTCAAAGATCTTCAGCTTGACTATGTCGATCTGTACATGATCCACTTTCCGATCCCTCAGAAATTTGTCCCTTTCGAAAAGCGCTACCCACCGGAATGGTTCTATGACCCAGACGCCGAAAACCCGCGCGTGGAGCTCGCACGCATTCCCATCGAACGCACGTGGCGCTACATGGAGGCTGAGGTGGTGAGCGGGCGCGCGCGCGCCATTGGTGTTTGCAATTTCTCAGTGCAATTGCTGCGTGACATGATGGCCTATGCCAAGTTCCCTCCCGCCGTTCTCCAGGTCGAGCTTCACCCGCTCAACACGCAAGAGCATCTCGTCGCGTACGCGCGTTCCATGGGTATCAGGGTTATGGCCTTTTCCCCGCTGGGCCACGCAAGTTACGTGGAGATTGGCATGGCCTCGGATGACGATAGTGTTCTGCAAAACGAGCAGGTCAAGGCCATTGCAGACAAGCACGGCAGCACGGTACACCAGGTCGTCTTGCGCTGGGCACTGCAGCGCGGCACATGTGCCGTTTTCAAGTCCTCTAATCCGGATCACATTGTTTCGAACCTCGAGGCCGTGGCTCTGCAGCTTGATGACGAGGAGATGCGCACAATTTCTGCGCTCAACAGGAATCGCCGATTTAATGATCCTGGAGTGTTCTGCGAGGCTGCCTTTAACACTTTTGTGCCCATTTACGACGGTTCTGCCACAAGTCTCAAGTAATTAAAGGTATGTGCTGCGCTGCCTCTGTTTTTGTCGCGGGACGCAACGACCAAAGACAAAGACAAGTATGAATACAAATGCGGATGCAATAGGCCTGATGCGACTTTTTGCGAAAATAAAATGATCACCTTTTTTCTTTCTTTCCACATTCACGTAACTTAGTCCAGTTCATCGAAGGCAGCTTCCTCACGTCGCGAGTCCTCTTCGCTTGCGTTTTGCGTGAGCTTGTTTGCTGGAACTGTCTGCGTCGGCGCGGGAAGTGGGCTTGCCGCATTCTCGCCTTCTTCCTTGGCCTCCTCTTCTTCTTCAGCACCATCGACCTTATCAGCCTGCAAAGCAGGACCATCTGCCATTTTTGCAGTCGAGATTGAGTCTTGCTCCTTTTTATCATCATCAGAAGACGAAGTGACCGTCTGCTCTGACGCAGGTTCGTCCTGCGAAGAATTTGCTTGCGTTTCCGCCGCATCAAGGTTGTCCGCGCGAGCTTGGGCACGGCGGAGCTTGTCCTCGCGGAATGCTTTGCTTGCGGGGTTTTCTGGCCGCTTGATAACCTTCTCACCTGAGTATGGGTTTACAAGCACCGGAGACGCCTGTGCAGGAACCTGCGCTGTTAATGTGGCATCGTCAGAAAGAGGAGGTGGCACAGGTGGAGCAGCCATTGCCATCGCAGGTGCACTTTCGTGATCCATCGATGCATCAGTTGGGGTAGCAGTGGCATTAGCTGCGGACGTGGACTCCACAGGCGGGGCCACAGGAGGCGCCACGGGAGCCGCGGCAACAGGTCCAGCCTCGGTCTCGGATCCCGGTGCTGATGCCGCTGCAGCTGCCGCAGCCTTGGCAGCGGCCTCACGCTCGGCGCGAATGCGCTTGCCATCGAGCATCATCTTCTCAAAGGCACGAAAGTTAGCCTCCTCTTTTTCCTGCTTTTCTTTGCGCTGTCGATCAAGCTCGGCCTTTTCACATGCACGAGCGGCCTCGACGCTACCCTCCGCAAGTCCACGGCACCACGCCTCTGCGCGCAAGCGCTCTTCTGGGAAAACGGGCCGGTCATCGAGGTACTTGAGTGATTTGAGACGTGCAATGGTGGTCTTTCGGTAGAACCTGATCTTCTTGACGCATGGATTTCCTTGCAAGTAGAGCACGGAGAGCTTTTCGCAGCGCTCAAGAACGTCGAGGATGGCAGGATCCTCGATCTTGTTCTTTTGAATGTCCAGGCAAGAAAGTTCCGGAAGTTTGGTCACGTGCTCGATGTTGGCGAGCTCCTTGAGCCGATTCTGCGGCAAGAGAAGGGTCTTGAGCTCCTTCATGTGCTCGAGGTTCTCGATCTTTTCGATAAAGTTCTGTGCCAAATTGAGCGTGTCGAGGTTCGCCTGGTTTTCGAGATTCTCAATTTTTTCTAGAACATTTTCGTGCAGGTAAAGTGTGCGCAGCTCCTTTTGGTGCTCGAGTCCCTCGATCTTAAGCAGACCGTTGCCCTCAAGCCAGAGCACCTTGAGACCCGTGTACTCGTCAAGGTTTTCGATGCGTTTCCAGCCCTTGTAGTGCAGGTAGAGTTTGTCGTTAAGTCTAGGCGTCCTGTATAGCTTGTTCTTCTCGCACGACTCGCGCAGGGCTGACTTGGTCATGTCCACGCCCACCATCGTATCGTTCTGTCGTTTGTTCGCTTGTTGGGTTGCTTGCTCCCGCGCTGAGCCTTGTCCTGGCCTCCTGCGCAATTTCTTGCTCAATCGGGGTGCGCGCGGGCGGCGGGGCGAGGGTGGCGCGAGCTCGGAGCAATACCGCTCTGGCCCAGCTTCTCCGGAACCTTGCGCTGCACGAATCGGGTCGAGGGATTGCATGCATGAATGAATGAATGAATGAATGACTACTAAGGGGGCTGTTGGAAAACGAACGGCCATATCGAGTCCCCGCATTCCCCGCTGATAAATTATTGGCACGAAAGGTACCACTCTCTCACAGACATGGGTCAAATTTCCAGACCCACTCATTTCAATGCAGAGGCGGCAAATCGAGAAGGCGGGGATAAGCAGACCTCGATCGTGGATGGTTGGGATCATCGCGGTGATGGCAGTACTGCCGAGGGCGGCCTAGCGTTGCCGCGCCGCCTTCCTCGACGGGATGCCACAGGGTTTGATCTGCAGCTAGTTATTCGTTGTTATTCGTGGATGAAGAGTAGGTGACGATGGCTGAGCTCGCTCACTTTGTAAACTCTGAAACGTGGCGGGAGAAAGAGGCGAGTCCTATTTCTTTTGGAGACGAGACAGCAAGATGAAGATACAAACTTAGGTTGAACCTTCGTGTGACTCACTAAAAGACTACAATTCCCTGATTGCTGTCTCCTCAGAGAAAGGACCCGTTGCTTTTTGACGCAACACGTTTACTCGGAACGATGACTGACAATGTATAACGCCCTTGCACAGAACCATCCATAGATTCTCAACGAGCCTAGCAAGCACAAGAGACGTAAGCCCAGTGCGACGTCTCAGTAAAGAAAGACGTCGGGTGTTTCACTGGCAGCTCTTTTCTTGAGTGTAGATATTTTGATTGTGTTTGTAATATTTTTTTAGAAAAACTTGTCTTCATTTTGATTTCGTGTGATGACCGGTAATCAGATGCATGTAGTACGTGGCGATATTTCCCGACTGACCTCATTTTGACAAAAAAATAAGCTTGCGTCATAGAACGAGCGAGACGAATGGGAGATAAGCCTGCAAATACACGAAGGATATTTCAAAAAACACATGCACACAACTGAGGATACGTGACAGCTTTGTTTCTTTTTGTGCCGGGCGCTCCAGGTCTCTACTTATCGATTTCGATTTCCACCTTTTTCATGAGCTGATCAGTCGTGCATCCACAAAGCCATGAATCTCCTCGGCGACGTCTCGAGGAGCTTCGAGACTGAGAAGGTGGCCAACGCCAGAAAGTACGACAATCTCCGTGTCGGGCAGAGTGTCAGCCATGGCCTTGGCGTCTGTGTAGCTAATAATGCGATCCATCTCGCCATGCAGAATGAGCGTGGGGATATCGAGGTCTTGCAGTTCCTCTGAGATATCACTCCGCTTGTTAAGAGGCGTCACCATGGCCAAGATGGCTTCTGGATCCTGGGCATTCACATTTTCCCTAAAGGCGGTGGATTCTTCCGGATGTGATGTCTCGAATTCGGCGGTGATGAGCTGGCGCTCCAAGACATTGCGCACCATGTTGAATCCGCACTGCTGAGCAAAGGTGCACAAGATACTGTTCACGGCAACCTCACCCCAAGTGGCGGCTCGGGCCTGGGAACCTAGCAGAACAAGAGCTGCGGTGCGATCAGGAAAGGCAAGGCCGGCTCTAAGCGCGATGCGGCTGCCAAGACCTGAACCGCACCACACGGCTTTTTTCACCTTGGCGTCATCTAAGACTGCAATACAGTCCTCGACAAGTTCGTAGAGTGTGTCGACGTGGTAAGCCAGCGGCACAGAGGCGCCGTGGCCGCGCAAGTCAACTGCAATCACTCGCATACCATATTCTTGCGTGAGAATGTCGATCTGCTTGCGCCAAATGAAAGTTCCTGTGACGCCAAGGCCATGAATAAAGAGTAGGACAGGGTCTGTGAAAGGCTCACCGTCTTGATCTTCTTCACGGTCTTCTCCCTCTGCTTCTTTCCTTTCCTGTGCCTTTGCGTTGTTGTCGTCGTCGGCGTCATCGTTGGCAACGTTGTTATTTTCATGATTGACCTCGGCATTGCTGGAACGGTCAGCGGCAGACTCCTCGAGGTCGGTATCGCCCTTGTTTGTTGACCTTGTTGATATCCGAGGCGCTGACAATCTCTTGCTAGCGCCGCGCACGCCCGGAGAACCGACGTCCACGTACGCAAGGCGCTGTCCCTCGCGTTCGCACATTCGAGCGTGCCCTTGCCCCTCCTCCGCCGCCGAGTGCACTGACAACGACGACTCCACGTCGGCGTCCACCTCGGCGTCCTGCACGTCCTCGTGCGCAAGGTGGGCGCCGAGCGCCGCCTCCACCGCGCCCATGATTCTCGCGCGACGACCTGTGCTGCGAGAGAGGTTTGCAACCTGCAGTGTATACGCGTGCACGTGCTGTGCAAGGCCATTCGGGTCACCACTTTACAGTCAGTAGGCCTACTTGCGACGTGCTTGCTTGGCTGCTGGATGCAAAGAGGCAAGTCTCGTGCGAGAGATGTTGCGCGGCCGTGCGCACGAGCACGCACGACGCGTGGCCCGCGCAGCGAGGAGTCGCGGGCTGAGCAGCAGCACGCGCGACTTTGGAAGTCCCGCGTTCTGGGACGCAAAGTATCGCAGCGGCCGGGCACCACGCGAGTGGTTCGCGGGCGCAGATGGTGTTGTCGGCGCAGTCGAGGCGGCCCTCCGGCAGGAGCCAGGCCTCTCTGCGCTGGAGAGTGTGGCGTGCCTTCACGTGGGCTGCGGTCTGAGTGAGCTTGGGTTCCGCACGGCTCAGCTTTTTCCGCATGTCCACGTCACAAACGTGGACACGAGCGCTGCAGCTGTCGAGGGCCTGCAGAGCCAAGGAGCTGCGAAATATGAGCCAGAAGTGCTTGCGCGTAGCAAATTTGTACAAGACGATGTGCTCGACTCAAAGCTGGCGTCAGAGACCTTTGACCTGTGTATCGACAAGGGCACCCTTGATGCCGTCGAGTTCGTAGGCGACGCCGAGGTTGGGCGTTTTCTCCAAGGCATTCATCGACTTTTGCGACCTGGGGGCTTGTATTTGCAGGTTTCAACCGTGGATCCGGGTGTCAGAGATGCTGTCACGCTTGCGGACGTCCCGTGGGCGCGCGTCACGTGGACAAACTGGACGTCAGATTCGCTTGCAGAGGGAGCTTCGGAGGAGAGCGACCTGGATCTTTGGATTTACAAGTTTACAAAGTCCGTCGTACATGTATATTAGATCGATCTTGATTTTATCAAAGGGAACTCTTTGCACCGTGCCTTTTCTCTCCATTCCTTTTCCTTTCACTTTTTTTCTTTGTCCACCATGTGCGTAGACAGTTGCGACGAAGGTGGAGTCGGAATTGCAGGCAATAGGCGCGCCTGCTTGTGTTTTGTTTTTTTCTCTTTCAATTATTTTTCCTTGTAAGGCTGTCTCTTCCTCAAGAATTTTTTGAAAGAGAAGAAGGATAGAAAGCGGATCGCGAGCGGATGACAAGATCAGTGAGAGTGAGGGATCGCTACCATTGTCCCGAATCCTCGCCGTCAGAGTCAGAATCAGATTCTTCACTCCTCGCGGAGTGTCGTTGTGCATAGACCTCGTCCATGTCATGGTCCGATGTTCCCATGTCCTCGCCTTCGCTAGCAAGGAACTCAACGCCAGAAAACCCTTCCTCCTCTTCTTCCTCCTCCTCTTCTTCTTCTTCATCTTCCTCTTCCTCCTCCTCCTCCTCCATGGACATGTCGGAGCCTTCGAGCTCGGCGGCGTCGTCGTCGTCGTCTTCTTCTTCTTCGTCTTCTTCCTCGTCGTCGCCACCACCGCGCTTCATGCGGCGGACGCCGATGGGCTGAGGACCTCGCTGCTGGCGTACGGCCGCCAGCTGCTGCTCGAAGGCGAACTCCTCCTGTCGCGCGCAAAGCCCGGGGCGGGCGGCTTGGCGTGTCAGTTCATCTCATTTCGATGACCGACCTCTCTCCCTCTCTCGCGCGCGCGGTCGCGCCTGGCCACGTACCTGCGCGAGCGCGTCCTCCTCGTCCATGCCGAGCACCGGGCACCACACGGGCTCGATGGTCGCGGGCAGCAGCGACGGGAACATCGTCCTCGCCGCGAGGGCCTCGCGCCTGCTCCTGCTTTGCGCGCCTGCCTGCTCGGGCTCCGTCGCGTTGCAACCGTCCTTCGTCAAGCAGGGCGGGAAAGGAGCCCAGCCAGGTCCACGCCGCAGGCCGGCAGAGGCAGCAGGCTGAGCATGCCGAGACCGCCTGCAATGCGGAGCAGGCGAGAGGCCGCGGGTTAGTTCTGGTGAAGACGCCGCGCGGGCGGTCTTGTCGCTTGCCGCTCGCGGGTTTGGCTGCTTGGATGCCATCCAAAGTGAGGCGCTGACCGAGATGGTCATGCACAAACTACGATCCTGGGAGGCGAGCTTCGGCCGACCGTGCGTGGCGAGCGAGCTCCGGGAACCCGGCGCGGCGGAACGAGGCGCGGTCGCGGCCACCGCGACGGATTCGCGGCGAGGCTCACTCTCACTCACTGTCAGCCAGGCCGCGGTCCCGGCTCCGGTTCGCACCACGCGCCTCGCGTGGGAACCACCTCAAGATGTGACCATCCAGCGTCCAAACAAACGCACACCTGACACAATCATCGGCGCTGGCCACTCCACCTCTCTCGCGACGGTCTCCGGAGACACAGGTTCCCGAGCGCGCTCGTCCGCTCCGCGCGGAAATCGTGATACTCCACGGCGCTCTCTCTCTCCGGCGGCCTCGAGCAGCAGCAGCAGCAGTCGGCGCGTGCAGGGCTGCGAGCGCCGCGGTCCGTGGGCCACTGGGGCAAGGCGTGGATGGATGGATGGATGGATGGATGGATTGATGGATGGATGGATGGCGGGGCACCCGCGGCGCCAGCTTGGTCTCGCGGAGAGGCCCCGCGCGCCGCGGAGAGACGCGCGCGCGGTTCCCACGCGCGCAGAGGCAGACGCCGCGCGGCGGCGAGCGCAGATTCGGCTGGGCTGGGCCGGGCCGGGCCGGGCCGGGCTGGGCCAGGGAGGACTAGGGTAGGAGGAGAGGGGAAGATGACTGAGCAGGCTGCACGTGCCGCAGACCTGCACGCGCCGCGCGTCGCGGACGCGGACGCGACGAGCGGCACGGGTCGCGGGTCGCGGCGCAGAGTCCGTCCGTTCGATGGGTCGATCGTTCCTCCGTGCGTTTGATTTCGGGATGGATGGGTGAGTGAGTGTGTGCGCGCGAGCGTCCGCGTAAGTAGGTTCGTAAGTTGGTGCGAAATAGGTTCGTAAGCTGGAGGAGAAGCAGCGAGCTGCAGAACATGGAGGCTCGAGCAAGTCCCGCGGGCGAATCCGCAGATCACGAACGAAGGAGAAGGATCGCGCGTCCGCGTTGTGCCGGCTGAGCCGAGCAGACCCTCAACGCGGCGAAGGAGAAGGAGGACAAGAAGGAGAAGGAGGAGGAGAAGACGAGACGATGTGGACACGGCGACGCAGCCGCCGCGCGACGAAACAGGCGCAGGGAGGTGGCCTGCTGGGCACAGCGAGGGCGAACAGGGAGGCGCAGCAGCAGCAGCAGCAGCTGCAGCAGCTGCAGGAAGATGAGCACCTGCAGGAGGAGGAGGAGGAAGAGGAAGGAGACACGACCCCGGAGCAGCTGGGACGCGGCGGCGAACAGCGACGCGAACAGCGACTCGCGCGTGCGCAGCGGAGACGCAGCCGGCGAGGAGGCCGCGCGCGGAGACTGACGGTGTTCGTCTCGTACACGTGGCAGGATGATGAAGAGGGCCGCACGATGAGAGAGAGAGCGACCGTCGTGGCCAACATGCTAGCCGAAATAAGGCTGGAAGATGGAACCACATTCGACGTAATTCTGGATCAGTACAACGCCGAGGGCGAGCTGCTCAGCTGGATCGCCCGCAGCATCGAGAAATCAGACGTCTTTCTCCCGCTCATCACCGTCCAATACATGACCAAGGTGAACAGCGACGATCGCAGCGACAACTGCTGGCGTGAACTCCTGCACGCGGCGCATCAGATGCCCAACCGCATCGTCCCCGCCATCATGGAAACCGCAGTCCCGGATCGACGCTTCTGGACCGGGCGCCTCAGCGTCGTGCTGGGAGAGGAGGTTCACATTAATCTGTTCTCCGACGAGATCGTTCGTGAAAAAGCCTTCACGCTCGCGACCATGCTCCGCAACAAGGCGACAGGTGAGGTGAGGACTCGCAAGGGCGGCGCCGTCTTTCCTCTCGACTACGGTTTTGACCCGTACCTCATGGTCCGCAACAAGGCGGCCAATTATGTCAAGAATACGCGCGACTGGATCATTGAGCGTATTGCCGACTGGTACGTCCAAGAGCGAGAGGCGTGGATGCGAAACCGAATCTTCGTGCTTTTCGCCCCCGCCGGGTACGGCAAGTCCGTCATCATGGCTTGGCTGTGCTACCTCGGTGGTCTGCTCGTTGCTCCTGATGTGGAGACCGGCGTGCGCCGGCCATCTGCATTCATGACAAGCACGCGTTCTCTGATTGGGTCCGAGACGCAGTCGCGCCCCAGCAAAAGCGGAGCGAGCTCGACAAGGCGCTCGTCCAGTAAAGGTCGCAACCTTCGCGCCTCCCTCGGCGCTGCCATGCGTAGGGCCAGCTCGCGAGGCATGCCCGGCCTTCGCTCCATCCGTGATGGCGACAGCGAGAGCGAAGACGAAAGCGAATACTATGCCGAGCGCCGCGTCATTCTGGTGGGCGGAGTGCACTTCTTCAAGCACGATGACGATCAGGCCTCCTCGGTGCGCACGTGCCTCTACTCTTTGGCCAATCAGCTTGCGGACGTCATTCCTGGCATGCGGGAAAATCTCAGCACCCTCGACGCCCAGGAACTCGATCGCGACGTACTCGATCTCAACGCGTTATTTATGACACTTATCGCCAATCCTTGCTCTCAAATCATGCCCATGCCAACAGAGCGCATCGTTCTTATCATCGACGGTCTTGACGAGGCGAAAAAGGACCAACGAACCCTTTTCTTGCAGCTGCTACAGACCCGGTGGCTCGAAAACACGCCACGGTGGCTCGGCCTCATTATTTCCTCTCGCCCGGCCTCCATTATTCCGTACCGCCTGCAGCGTTTTCATCCATACGAGGTGAGCACGAGCGACGCGGAGAACGAGCAGGATATGAAGTTGTACATGAAGGTTGAACTCAAACCATATATGCACAACCCAAACGAACTCGACGAGGCCGCGGAGATCATGGCAGAGCGGTCCGAAGGGCTCTTTCTTTATGCGAGCTTCCTCCGCGAGGTGCTCAGCCAACTGGAGCTTGGTTCGGTCTCCTTGGATCAGATTAGGGAGGAAACGAACCGATTTCCGGACGGCCTTGATGGCATGTACACGGAGAACTTTTCTCGATTTCTCGATAGCGCGCTGGACGGCAATCGTAAGCTCTACACAGTCTTGCTGGGATCCATGGCCGTCTCACGAAGTCCTATTCCCCTGGAGCTTCTTTCGACGCTTCTTTCGACGCTTCCGCAAGAGGAGGGCGAAGATGAAGCTGACGAGGACAGAGTCACTGACGAGGACAGAGTCGACGAATTACTGGATCGCGCACGTCAACTTCTCTACGTGGGCGACGACGAGATCGGCTTCGTGCATAAGAGCATGGTAGATTTCCTCACGTCGAGGGAACGCGCCTCGGAACTATACGTAAGACCCCTGGACGGTCACTTGAATCTGGCGCGGGTTTGTCTCAGCGTCGATCACCCCTTTGGCGACCAGAATGTCCTCTATCATTTGTGCATGTCCAAGCAGTTTAAAGAAGTGCCCCCTCTGTTGCTGGACTTTTCGTGGCTTATGCGCGCGCTCGGCAAGCATGCTGTTCCGTTTTACGATCTCGTCCTTGACGCTGAGCGCTTTTATCTGCCTCGTCGCGGGGCCTTACCGAACGGTGAGGGCAGAGGCAGGGGCAGGGGCGGTGATGGCAGCACTATGCGTTTTCAAAGCGACCTCGTGATACGTGCCATTGAAAAGGGAGGCGAGGCGCTCATTCAGGATCCCCGTGAGCTCGCTTCACAGCTCCTGGGAAGGATCACTGACGATCAACACCCCATCGTAGCCTCCATTCGCGACAACTGGGCCCCACACAATAAGGCGTGGCTGCGGCCCGTACGACCCGTCCTTATTCGCGCGAACGCAGCGTTACGCAAGACGCTTCGTGACCACACGGCACCAGTTCGGGCCGTGAGCAACGCCTTGGACATCATCGTGTCGGGCTCGGACGACCATACCATCCGTACCTGGAGCGCTGACACCGGGCAAGAGCAGCTCCTCATGGAAGGTCACGACGCTCCCGTGCAGTCCGTGTATATCCTTGACCGTCTAATCGCAAGCGGTGACAACGATGGGACGGTGTGTCTGTGGATCGCGGAGACGGGCCAACTCAGACATAGGCTCTTCGGGCATGCTGGGCCCGTGAACTGTGTCATCATCTTGCAGAGGCCCGAGATGCTCCGCCGACGCAGCCGTCCCAATGCTGAGCAGCCCATGCGCACACTCGTTGCCTCTGGCGGGGCCGACGGCGGTATTCGCGTGTGGGATGCTATTTCCGGCAATGTGCTGCGTAATCTCGAGGGCCACACCTCAGCAGTCAATGACTTTGCCTGCGCCCCGCTTGAGCCCTTTGGTGATTATCCCGTGCTCGTGTCGTGTTCAGATGATGGAAATGCAATCATCTGGTCCCCCTTTGAGGGCCAAGAGCTAGCGACACTTGCTGTGGCTGCGAAAGAGACCCCTGCGTGGCTCGCCGTGGCGATCGATCTGGCGACTCCTGACAGTACCGTGGCCCTCGGCTCGCTTGCTGGAGACATTGTCATCTTTGATGCCAGCACGAGAGACGAAGTCTTTTCATTTCGAGATGCGCACAGGGGAGCCGCCGTGCGCTGTCTGGCGCTGCAGGGCGATACGCTTGTGTCAGGCGGAGATGACAAGTACGTGCACATCTGGGACATTGGCGAGCAAACGCACATTCGCCTCATGCGGGGCCATACGAATGTTGTTCGCGCGCTTACCCTCAAGGGAGACGTTGTTATCAGCTCAAGTGATGACACGACGCTCAAGGTGTGGAATTTCAAGGACAGCACGATCTTCACGCGGGATGCGCAGCGTCACAGAGATGAGGTCACCAAGATCAAAATATCGGGCACGACGATCGTCTCTGCAAGCGCCGACGCCACGTTACGTACGTGGGACGCGGAAACTGGCGCCCAACTTGAAGTTCTTCAAGGCCACGAGGATTGCGTCAACGCCATCGCGTTTCGTGACAATATCATTATCTCAGGTTCCGATGACGACACCGTGCGAATGTGGAACACTGAGAACGCGAGGATCCGGGTTGTCTTCAATGGGCATACCGACTCGATTCTCACCGTCAGTCTTGACTTGGACATGATGCGTGCGTATTCCGGCTCGGCCGACAATACCATCCGGGCGTGGTCCTTGAAGCCGCCTTATGAGCATCTTTTTACGCTTACGGGCCATACCGCTCCCGTGAACTCCATCTCGCACCATGGAGACGCTCTTGCGTCCGGCAGTGACGATTCTACGATCCGATTGTGGAACGTGAGGGCGCGGCGCGTCAATCAAGTTCTCAGCAGCCATGCCGGCCCAGTGACCTCGGTCACGCTGCGTGAAAACGTGGTTGCCAGTGCATCACTTGACCAGACATTGCGCATCTGGAACCGCGCCGAAAACAGTTTTGTGGAGACGAGTTGCATCCCCGTCACTGATCCGGAGCATCCGAGAACGACGATTCGCAAGGTATTTGTGCTGGATGCTGGCGTTGTCGTTGCAAGTACCGAACACGGCAAGGTGTACAGCTTCAGTCTAAACACTGGTATGCCCATCGGTCAGAGGGCGAGGATTTGGCGTCACATGGCGTCACCTATTCCACAGTTTGACGGCGTTCACATGTCACTCGCTTCGCGTAGGTGCATTGGGTACACCAGCGACACGAACATCACGACCGTTGCCGCCGATGCAAACATTGCTGTTGCCGGCGATGAGTCGGGGCGGGTCCATGTGCTCCAAATCGTCGACGGAGCGCGTGTGTAGTCTCTGCTGATAAAGGGCCACTTGGACAAATTATGTTATGTTATGTTTTGTTTTGTTTTGATTTGTTTTATTTCAGTGTCTGCGTACCCAACGGCTTATGAATATGTCGAATGTCTGACCAAAGTTTTACGTGAATCAATCATTTACTTATCTTACATGTTCAACGTAGCAAGTGCTCTTTCAAGGATGCGTCGCGCGAAACAAGCGCGTGAAGCACCTCTCTAGGGATTCCAAAGACCTCTTGCCATTCCTTTGTTCGTGTCCGCGCTTCGTAGGCTGCATATGCTTCGCGCGCGTCGTCCTCACCAATGCGCTGATCGACCTGGTGCGCCTTTTGGTTGAGTCGTGGCGGAAGGGAAGTAAAAATACGCTTGCCGCGGGGGTTCTGCGCCCGCACGATATCTCGTTGCGCCTGGGCCTCAAAGGGAGCCAGGTAGGCTTCTCGCTGACGCACGAGGCGTTCTTGTCGTGCAGTTTCGCGGTCCTCAGCGGCTTTGAGCTCTTGCGCTTGAATGACTGCAAAGCGTGCGAGATGAGCTTGAAGCCCCGCTTGTTTCGAGGCAGCGGCCTTTGTCGACTTTTCAATGCGAACCGGGGAGAGGCTCTCCTCTGCCGGCCTCTGCATTGTTGTGACGAGCCTTTGCTCATCCGGGAAGAATGCTTCTGTACCTGTCGCTGGACGCAAGAGGCGCGAGGTGCTATGGTTTTTCAAGGCTGCAAACTGGTACCGCTGGGCACGGTGCGCTGCGAGCTCCTGCAGAGACTCGTGCTGCAGATCGGCTGCGCTTTTTGTTCGTTCTAGCGCTGGTCTCGTTTGCGGAATGATTTGCAGGAGCTCGTAGTGTACAAGATCGCCCTCAAGAACTTGCTCGATGAGCTTGTCGCATTCTGCGAGGGAAAGTCCAAGATCGTCCTGGTGCTGCTTCATGGCACTTCGGAAGTCTTTTGCGCTGACAAAGCCGGAACCACGCACATCTAACTCACGCAAGTGATGCAGAAGAGGAACGCCGCGCGAGGCAACCTTTTGAAGAACAACTTTCCCGACCTGCTCTTCCATGCGTCGGCGAAAGGCTGCAAACGCCCCAGCGTTGGCTTGCAGCTCTTCGCGACGTTGGTTTGCGACGGCCTTTTGGCGCGCCCGAGCTTCTTCGTTGCGCTGTGCCTCTTCTCGTTCTTCGAGCTCTTGCTGGAGGTGTTGCGCGCCTTGGTAGCTGAGCGGGACGAGACGTTCCTCGTTAATAACCCTGATCTTGGCCTCGAAGACGGAGTCAGGGTGAATATAGGGTTGCGAGCGCGCTTCTCGCATTGCCTGAAGCATGGCAACTGGATCGAGAGGGTCGAAGACGACGTTCGCGCCCCCGCGAGCATCGTTTCGCCTTCGTGACATGTCTTGCGTCGAAGCGTCTTGCCTGCGACGCTCTGCGAGAGCGCGTAGCGTGCTCTGTTTGATTTGCGGAAGCGGCGGTAGCGTTCGCGGCGCGAGACATTTACGCTGTTCTGCGTCATCGCGCGTGCTTGCGCCCACGCCGCGGGGCCTCTCGCGCTTTCGTCGGCGCCCGCCCGCCATCCTTGCCGACGACGACGACGGCGGCGGCAACAACAATTGCAGCAATTGCGAGAGGGTCTCCTCGCCCCCGCCCCGCCCCTTTCCCCCCGTATCTCCTCCGTGTCTCCTTTTTTCCCCTAGCTCATGCGTGCATGTACTCTCTTTCTCTCTCGTGCGTGCGCACTCTACTTCTTGCGCTTCGTGATGATGCGAACTGAGAGATAAGCACCGGGACTGGAGAGGGGGCTATTTTGCACGTTTAGTGGCATCGATCCAGTAGCTGTAAAGGGCGTATAAGAAGACTTGAGAGCGCCTTTGCACGCATCCTGCCGTTGTGTACACCTGCTTCCAGAAGTTCTGAACGGCTATGTGCAGAGAGGCGAACAACGTTCGCACGCACGAGCAAGGCAGAATCGGGGCCCGCGCGAGGTTTGGGCCTTGCGCTGGCGGTCCGCCAAACTTGGCGGGGGCGTCCGCAGGCCCGAAGGCACGTGAGACATGGCGTCGAGCGGCGCCCCCGACAGCAAGGTGTCTACAGGCCTCGATGCGGTGGTCTCAGGTGAGCTGGGCCAGCAGGGCCTTGTATCGAGGCTGCGCGAGGTCCTTCTCTCCGCAGAGGAGCAGACTTTTAGCATCCAGAGTAAAGAGCGGAGACTCGCAGAGCAGGCCACCTCGCTCGATAATCTGCGCAAGGAGTCGAGTGGGCTCCGCGAGGAACGCGACCAGCTGCAGCACCAGCTCGCCGAGCTGCAAAGCTTTGCAGAAAAGCAACAAGAGCATATTTGCAAGCTTCAAAAGAGTGTTCAAGATGCGAAGAAAGTGCGGGTAGGGTATGAAGCCTCGTTGCGCGGCCTGGAACAGCGCGTTCGGGATCTCGAGGAGCAAATTGAGACTCGCGATGTGGCACAATCCAAGCTCCAGAGCGAGTTGGAACACGCTCGGCTTGAGGGCCTGGCTGCCGCGGAAAAGGTCCGGGAGACGGAAGCCATTCTCGCTCAGCACAAACAAACGAGCGAACGAAGAACCAACGAGCTACGCAAAAGGTGCGTTTCCCTGCAGACCGCCGTCGGCGCGAACGAAGTCGAGCTTCAAAGCGTTCGAAGCGAAGTCGCAAGTCTTCGCGTGGGCAAGCAAAATGCGCTGGAGGAGGTCTCTGTTTTACGCGATACCGAGGTGGCCCAAAAGGAGGCTCTTCGGCATGCTCGCGGCGAGGCAAGCCAGAGCGCCGAGCGTGCCGCGATGCTTGAGAAGAAGATCACCGAGCTTGAAGTGCAACTCAAGGCGCAGCATGTCCTTGTCGACGAAGCGCATGCAGAGCAAACTGCCTTAGAAGCTACGCTGGACAAGACGCGGGCCAAGGCCGCGCAGGATGAAGAGCTAGCTGCAGCCAAGGCACAGCATTTACAAAACAAACTCGATGCACTGGAGCTGGAGCGCGATGAGCAAGTGCGCACGCTTGAGAAAGGGTTGCACAAGGCTCGGAGCGAGTTGGAAAAGACGAACAAAGCCCGAGGCGAGGAACTCGCGCAAGAACGTGAGGCGCATGCCGCAAGTGTGCGAGGGCTGACTACGCGGCTCAATGGTCTCCAGCGTAGCCTCGAACAGCACCAACGCTTGCTTCAGGAGGCCCGCGCCGAGCGAGACGAGACGGTGGAGGCGCTCTCAAGGGCAAAAGCTGCGCAGGAGGAGCTTTGCGGAGTGGTGGAGAAACAAAATGGCGAAATGGCAGCTATCAAGGCGCGCGAAGAGGCGTTGACGCAAGCGCTTGACGAGGCATCAAAGGCCGCGAAAGCTGCTTTGGCCAAGGCGAATGCAAAGGCCCAAGCATTGGAACAAGATCTCCAATCGGCGAAGCGCAGCGCAGAGCGCGCAGACGAAGAACTCGCTGCCAAATCCGCCGAGTCTGTAGATCTTTCGCAAGAGCTTGAGAGTCTGCGCAAGCGTGCGCAGGACGCTGCAGACCGCCTAAACGCCAGTCTTCAGGAGGAACGCGACATGTTGACCAAGGTGCGCAAAGAGTTGGGTGAACTTCAGGAAGAGCGCGCTCGTGAAGTACAGGCATTTCGTGAGCGCGAACGCAAGGCTGCGTCTGCGCTGCAGCGTGCGCAGCAAAGTGCCGAGGCCTCGCTTCAGACGGAAGCACGAAAGAGAGAGGTCGTTGAAACGGAATTGAGGTCAAGGGCTGCGAACCTTACCACAGCGACAAAAGAAAAGGACGCGCTTGCCTCCCAGCTTGTCGAGGTGAAGAGCCTGCTTCGCCAAGCGCAGGAACGAGAGAAATCGACGGGGGCACGAGCAGACGTTGCCGAGTCAGCGACCCGGTCTTTGCAACAGAAATTACGCGCCGCAGAAGAAGAGCTGCAGGCTGCAACGAAAGAAGCAGTCACTGCACAACAAACGCAGGCAGAGAGGTATCAAGGTCTCGTACGCAAGCTCGCGGACGAGTATGAGACCTGCAAAGGCCACTTGTCTAAAGCAAAGGACCGCTGCGGGGCGCTAGAGGCGAGAAATCAACAGGTGCAGCAGACGATGGCCGCCCAAATTGTCGGTCTCAACGAAAAGGCACGAGCATATCATCAGCAGAGCGAAGGGCTGCGCAACGAGATTTCCCGTCTCAAGGCGAGTTTGCAAGTAATGGTGAGTAAAGAAGCACAAGCTACGGAAGCGACCGCGGCTACGCGACAGGAGCTCGAGGCCAAGGTGCAGATTCTCGAAACGCGGGTCCGACAAGCAAATCAAGAAAAGGCGGCTCACGAGCTTGCGATTTCGACATTGCGGCAAGATTTCGCTGCGGAAAAGCAATCGCTTCAGCGCATGTTGGAAGAAGATCAACAAAAGGCCCGCGAAGAAGTTCAGAAATCTCGATGGAGGTCGGCCCGAGTTGAAGAGGAGCTTAACTCCTTGCAAGTCGAAAAAGCGACGCTTGCTGATCAGCTTGCGCGCGCTCAAGAGGAGAATGCACGACTTGCGGATAACGAACAGAGCCTTTTGAAGCTTTACAAGTCGATGGCAGATCCTGCGGGGCCGGGGGCGGTCACAATGGGTGCGCATGTAAAGAGAGGCGCAACCTCTGGAAAGACTCGAGGGGCGCATGCACTGCAAACGACAGCGTCGACTGGCGCATTGCGAAGGCCTCGGCCGCGATCAGCAGCACCGCGGGTTTCACGACGCCCCGCGCCAGCTGGGAAAAGGAAAAACCACAAGCCTCGCCTGGCCCCTCTTGCCCTGGCTGTGGACGCGACGTCGGCTTCGCCGCTTTCTTTTGTGGATGCGCGCGATGACAATGTTGAAAATGTTGGCGTTGAGGCGGATGTCGTAGATGACGCTGAGGAGGACGGGGAGGACGGGGAAGAGGAGGACGACGAGGACGACGAGGAGGGGGAGGAGGAGGAAGAAGAAGAAGACAAGATTGAGAGTGACGAGATCAAGAGTCATACCGCGATCCGCTCGGTGGCGGACATTTTGCGGCGCAAGCATCAGCGGAACGATGGAAGTCCGCGAAGGCGAATGGAGGAAGAAGGCCATCGTCGCGCAGGAGAAGCCGACCCTTTGACTAGTCGTGTGGAGGATGATCAGAACAAGAGGAAGGTTAGAACGAACCAGCAAAAGATGAAGCGTATGCAAGAACGTAGCACGTATCCTAGTGGCAGCGGCGGTGGGCCAGGCAACAACCAGACTGTAGATCTGTCGCCCACTGAGGTCAAACAGTACCTGGACGAGATATTACGCGACGACAATGTAAGCTGTTGAAAAGAAATGAAAGAACAATAAGAGAAGGGGACAAGATGGTCGAGAGGACAGAGGGAGAGTTGTGATGCAATCAGAGACCTTTTCCTTTTTCCTTTTTTCTTTTTTACGACTTTGCCTTTCAATTCGTGGTGTGAAGAGGCACTCGCAAATAGTTGCTAGGACGTTAATAATGTGCGTCGTTTCGTGTTCAAGTTCATGCCTCGAAAACGAAATGACAAACAGAGGGCGGAGTTTGATGCGAATTCCTGTTTCAATACTATAATCTGTTGTTGTTATTATTGCGAGGGTGGTAGGGTCGTTGTGATTCAATCATTCCTTTCGGACGAGGTTCTACAGCATGAGCACACGGAGAGCCGCGGCAGTGCTCGAGAAGCGCGTTTGGACACCCATGGGGCTGGAAGCCTCGATCGAGGCCGGGCCGACGACGTGTGCCCGCGCGGTGAGGGCCGGGGCACTCTCGTTGGCAACGGTGTGCATACCCTGGCGCTGCTTGTGGCGCGGGTTGCTCTTGCAGATCACGCGGACGCGGCCCTTGCGGCGCACGATCTGGCAGTCGCGGCAGAGCTTGCGGACGGCGGTCCGGACCTTCATCTTTGACAATACAGAGCGGTCGAAGCCGCGCTCGTACGGAAAAGTACCCTCTGCGCGCTGTACGAGAGAGAGGCCTGCCTCCGCACGGACGCTTACCGCCGACCGCCCGTCGCCGCGCGACTCGTGCTTGCGATGGCAAGTGTTGTGTTTGCTCGCTCCGCACGGCAGTCGTCACCGTCACTGCCCCCCTGTCCACAAGCCAGCAGCCAGCTTTTCTCTACAAATGTGCCGTTTAAACTTTGGCATCGTTGAGCCAGGCGAAGCGGCACATACGTCCCTTTTGTTCTAGGTTGAAAGCGAGCTGGTGCCGGCGGCAAGAGAGGGAGGGACTTTGAGGTCCAGGATGAGATTTACCAAGTAGAAGGTTTTTCTTTTTCTTGTTGCAAGGCTTGCGATACTCAGCAACATCCAGATGGATAACAGATGTAACTTGCCAACCAGCCAGCCAGCCAGTCAGCCATCTGAATACATTTCTTTTTTATCTTCTAATTTTAATACCCGTGAGCCTTGTCAACGGGTGTGTCGAGGGGCTCGCCGGCGCGAAAACGATGAAAGTTCTTGCGAAAGGTCTCCCAACCGAGCTCGAAAAAGTCCTCGGTAAGGTCCGCGTTGTGAGCCGTAATGAGAAGGCGATCGTCCGGAACATCCCAGAGTTCACTGGACTCGGGGAGCGGCTCCTGCTCGAAGACGTCGAGCGCCGCAAAGAGACGTTCTTCGCGAAGATGCTTGGCAAGCGCTGCCTCATCGACGGCGCTTCCGCGGCCACAAGAGACAAAGACGGCTCCATCGGGCATGGCATCGAAAAGGGCCTGGTCACAAAACTTGACGGTGGCCGGCGTACCCGGAAGCGTACAAACGACAAAGTCCGAATTGCGAGCCAGCTCGACCTTGTCCGTGTAGACTTGGTCGGCAAGCGCAGAATCGCTCTTGTCCGGGTTGCGACGTACGGCAGCAATCTTCATGCCAAAGCTATCCTTGGCGATACGCGCGGCGCTCTTGGCGATGTGGCCAAAGCCAACAAAGCCAATGGTCTTGCCTTTGAGCACGGGCATGGTAAAGCGATCGTATCGCTTTTCCCGCTTGTTTTGCTGACAGCGAGGAACCTTTTTGTTGAAGTGAAGGCAGCCGAGGATAATGTACTCGGCGAGTGAGGAGGAGAAGGCGCCGCGGCCATTGCTGACGGCAATGTCGGTGCGGGACTTGGACAGCGTGCCAGCAAGAAGGTCGGCCATGTGGTCGACACCTGCGCTAAAGCTGTGGATCCACTTTACGTTGGCGAGCTCGGCTTCTGGCTCGAGCAGCTTGCCCAAATCGGCGCTTGCGAACTGGGGCGTGAGCAGGACGCCGCTCAAGTCGGCGAGCTCTTCTTTGCTATGCTTGGCCAAGAGGTCATCTGCGCTCTCAGCAATGACGAATTCGATCTTTTCGTCCGCGACAATGTGTCTGCTCTCCATGATGGCGTTGCTCACCTTGTAGCTCGGCTTGGTGACGACGAGCACCTTTGTCGGCGCATCGTAGGTCGCCATGGTGCGAAGACCTCCGTGGAGGAGGGCTGCGGCGGAGCTCTTGCGTCGGCCCGTCTCGCTGCCTGCGCGCAATGCTGTCCGCCGTACAGCGTTCAGCATTTGCTCTCCCCCGTTCGGGCTCGCCGCGGCCAGATTTGCCGCCGCAGATGTTTTCGATGAGAAAAAAAAGATTTTGCCTCGGCCGGTGGGCGTCTCACTCGTTTAGGCCATTACATTTGAAGACTTGATGGGTTTAGTCTATCCAATGCCTAGAACTTCCTATTAAATCGCGGTCGCAGCGCCACGTGCAAGAGATAGGCCGTGACACTGCGGTAAATTTTTGTGCAGCTAACTTTGAAAATTTATCCGTTGAAGACCCGTTTATCTTTTGGTGTGAGCATTGAAGGTCATTGATGAGACATCTGCTCTTGCGATTGGTCTATTTGGGTTTGAAATGGCACATTGGAAGAAATGCTATCAAGGAAGAGTTCAGCAAGACCGATCTGGGCAGCTAAACGCTTCTGCGGGATCGCACTGCTGCCCGCCTCAGGTGTCAATGCCATGTCAAGCTCAGTCTCACCGTGCCCAGCTGCAAGCCCTGCCATCATCATCATCACGTAAATACCACAGTCAAACCCGTTTCTTTGAGACTTTGAGCGGTAACATGGCTCCGCCCAATTCTCAGTTTTGAAGAGTCCCGAAGTAGTTGGCGACAACAAAGGCTTTGTCTTCTCTCCTCTTCGGATCCGACACTTACGCTCTTTCAGGCTCTTTGACCTGCCTCAGACCCTGCCACACTCTCCACCTCACGATTTCCTTGGTTTGAGTCTATCATGTCAACCGTTCGTGCATGCTCCTGCTCTTTGCAAGCTCCCGAGGGAGATGGAAGTGAGCTGAAGCAATTTTGAGTCCCATAGCGCCAGCGAAGCTTCTCAGCTCTGTGGTAAATGCACTCGAGGACGAGAACCCTGCTGTTGGGCCGAAAAGGACCAAGCGGCCCTTTATCATGTCGAGATACATTGACATCCAGTGAGCATTGTAGCAGGCGGGCATGAACACAAAGAGAAGATTGCTCGGAACGCAAGTCTCATATCTCTTCAGCTCCTCTCAAGATCTACGGTTATGAGAAGCTTGTATGGTAACTGAGGCTTCCCGATGCAATGAACGATCCAGTCTCCCAGAGTGTGTACATACAAACGCACAGCCGTCCTTGTGAGTCCCGTTATTTTCTTGAAGGATCTCCACGAAGACTTTCATCACAAAAGAGGTCAAGCATCAGCAGTTGACAGTTGGTGAAGCTCTTTGAAACTAGCTTGCAGTCGAAGTCCAATTTTGCTGTGCCGCCGCCCGCATCGATGGCTTCTGTGAACGAATTTGAACTGAGCCCTAACGTTCCTCTCAAATGCTTTCTCGAGCAGGCTCAAGTAGGAGTTCATGAGAACTCCGTCCTTACTTGAAACTTTGCAAAGAGGGCTCAAGACCCACGGTACAGAGACATTTTTGAAGTGACTTCAACGTAGCACCCTGAGCTCCTCCATGGTCCACATCCTCCTGGGCTTGCTACAGTCATTGCTATCCTGATGCCCACTACCTGTTTTCGTCTCCCGGCAGACTGTACAGTATCGACTGGGATCGNCCCTCGGCCTGGGCTGCCAGACGGCGCCAATAACAGAAAGAAAGCATGCTTCGTTCTCGAATGGTTCTCCTCATCCGGCCTTCATCACCATCGTCCTCCACATGCCGCAGCCGCCTCTGGAGATTTGCTGTTGCCATAATTATTTCCAAGGTCAGCAGCCAGCCACAGAAGCAAGCGAGTAAGCGGAAGCGGTGTAGCTCGAATGGTCTCGCCTCGCCGCAAGAACAAGCCCGTGCGCGCATTGGTGATTTCAGGTCATCTTTTGTTGTTGTTGTCGTTGCTGCTCAATCTTTGTCGACGCGTGGCCGCGGCCCCGCATCACCTCAAATCCTCGCCACGCTGCTGCCCCGCTTGCATTGCTCTCGGCGCCGCTCTCGAGGCCTTTGCCGGCTAGCTAGCTAGCTGCCTGTCGCACCAACAAAGCGCGACTTCTTGCGAGCTCGCCTTTGCCAAGCCTCGGCAGGCGAAACCGCCCCGGCAAGCAGGCGCAGGCAGGCAGGCCCGGGCTCGACGAAGCCAGGCGAGGCGTGCAGAGCAGCACTGCTCGGCGGCAGCAGCGGCGGCGGCGGCGGCAGGGCGGCGCAGGAGCTGGCGCAGGGAAAGAAAGAGGACCCGACGCAGGGAAGAGGCGGCGGCGGCTCCGGGACGAAAAACGGCCTCCTGGGCGGACCTTGCGCCGCAGCGAGGGCCGCGGCCAAACTCGAGTCCGCGCGCGCTTGCTCGCGCGGCGAGGGCCAGCGGGCGCGGCGGCGACGCGGCGGCGCGCGCGTGCGTGCGTGCGTGCGTGCGTGCGTGCTGGCGGGCCTGCCTGGTGTGGCGCGAGGAGCGGAGACGCCGCGCGGAACTGACGGTGGAAAGGAGAAAAGAAAACTTGCTGCTCTTTGTTGCTGCTGGCGCTGCTGTAAAAGGTCGTCGTGGGCGAGCAGACGTTGCTGGCGCCGGTGCTGGTTGTGCTGCAAGGAAACGAGGAGCGGCGAGACGCGGTCGGAGGACGACGACGGCCTCCTTGTTGGAGCGCGTCGTGGTGGTGGCAAGGCTCGTGCTCGCGGTGCGGTCGCCGTGGCAAGAAGTCGGGCTCCTGGCACTCGTCGCAGTTCGTGTGCTCGGCTTGTGGCTGCTTGGGGGCAGAGCGGCGGCGAGAAAGGCGCTGAGAATGCGGAGCAGGTCGCGCCCTGGACAACAAGGCCAAGTGCTCATGGAAAACTCGTCCGAGACGGCCGAAACCCTGCAGCAAGAACTCAAGGACAATCGCGATGCGGGACTTCATCATCTGATCGCGCGACACTTTCGCTCGCCAGAGCTGCGCCGTCTTGCGGAACGAGTAATCATCGACAATGCCCATGCCGAGGCAGAGGGCGGCCTCGGTAGCATGCACCGCACGGCGGGTCTGCGACACGCATACCGCTCCCAAATGCAAAGGCAGCGATCCTTTGCAGAAACGACCAGAGCCCAGAGCTTTCGCAGCATGCGAAGCACGCGGCCGCGCTCCCCCAGCCCTACAGCGGCTGCCTCTGCGAAATTAAAAGTCAAACCCAAGACCAAGACGAGCGGCACGCGACGCGTCTCCAAGGGCAGCGAGGGCGGCAGCAGCGCTGCTAGTAGCGCCGCGAGCAATGCCGTCACTCGTTCCCGAGCCGCGTTGTCAAATGCAAGCAGCACGAGTAGTGGAAAAATGGGATCAGGTGCGCACAGTGCACGACCGCGTCATCGACGCTCTTCCAGCACCGTTTCTACGAAACTTTCGTCGCACGTGCGACATCTCGGGACCGGGACAGAGCCTGTCGTGGCCAATAATAGGGCTGGCGTGGCAGGTCACGCTGGTGCGAGTCACAGCAAGAGCGCCAAGGCAAGGCCAGGACGATCCTTTTTGAGTGCAACAGCTTCGTCGCGGCAACGCGCTCGTGCGGTACCTCAACGACGCGCCTCGGAAGTTGCCCCGTCGCCAAAGGCGCGCGCCGAAGCACGCGCCAGCCGCGCCCGCGGCTCGAGAGCGCGACGAGCTGCACAAGAAGCAACGACGGGTCTTCCAGTATCAGTATCACAGCTGCCTGCGACTGTGGAGGCAGCCGTCGAAGAGGATGCGTCGGAAGACGTGTGGGATGACCTCGAGATCGACCCGGCCGCTCTTCCTGGAGTGGACGTGCAGCCCGGTCACAAGGGTGTTTGTGCTCCTGCAGCATCTCGCGTGCCGAGCAAGCCTGGAGAGTCAGCATTGGCGAGTGTAGGCGGTCGCAGCGCAGTCGCCGTGGGTGCGGAGGCACCATCATCGAGGTGGACCGCGCGGCCGGAGAGCGATAGCTGGGCGGACTTGTCGCTCCCCTCGGTCGAAGGCGAGGACGATGAGCCTGTGCTCGAGTCGGGAGCCCAGGCCCACGCCGGACCTATGCTGCTTCCCTTTCGCGACTCGAGCTTCAAGCAGCACACTGTGGGTCAAATGACCTTTAACCCTTTGCTGCAGCGCTGGGAGAACTCTTGCAATGACGAGGAGAACCACATCATGGAGGCTTTTGACGCTTCATCATGGTCCTCGGACGCAAGTGACTCGGACGACGACGACGACGACGATGATGATGACGATGACGATGATGAGAATGACGAGAATGGACGCCACGACCTCGATGCCGGTGCCATCCTTGAGGCGCGCATCCGCGCGCACGAGCCCTTTGAAGGCCGAGCTTCTCTGGGGTCCAAGTCTGCGTCGTCCTTTGCCGGATCTGCGCAGAACGTTGCGGAGCGCGGGATCAACAAAGGCGGTACCTTGCGGCGCCATGGGTCGACCGGAGAGCCGGACCCTCTACATTTTGAGCTGAGCGAGGCCGACCTCGCGAGCTTTCGTCAGAGTGAAAAGCTAAGCGCTGCGAGTCGCGGGCTCGCCACGGCGCCGGAGTTGCCGCCGCTTGCGCACCAGGATCTTGTCCAGCTGGCGATGGAGCGCATTCTCGTCGCAAATCAGGCCAAGAATCACCAAAACTTTTCCTTTTCGGCCTCGGGATCTCTGACTGACTGACGTACATCCAACCAAATAAATGCGTGTGAACACTAAGTTTTATAATCGGTTGACTGTGACCCCATTGGTCCTTTTCTCAAAGTCCCAGACGACTGGGAGGCGTGCAGGCGGTTGGCGTGTTTTCCGCTGCCAGCCGCAAAAGAAATAGGCTATAGGCCCTACCAACTTGTTGTAGGCCTTTTTTTGGCTTTGTGCTTCCGTTTTCACGAACATCTTCAAAGTTGCGACTCGCTGAAGGCTCCACGACGTTGAGATTTGACCAAACCTTTGAAGCCGAGTCGAGTCGAGACGGCGACGGCGACGGCGACGGCGACGCGGCCAGTCGCAAGGACGCAGCGGCGCGTTTGCGGGTGCGTGCGCACGGTATACGTTCGCGCGACGGAGACCCGAGCGGAGCGCGAGTGAGAGGGAGCGGAGTCGTTGTCTGTCGCCGAGACTCTGACAAAGAAAGATGCCGGCGACGCCGTCCGGCAGCGGTGGCGGCGGCAGGGGCGGCGGCGAGGGCGCGGCGTCTTCGGTGCACGTGGTGGTCCGCGTGCGGCCTCAAAACGCCAAGGAGGAAGCGGCCGGCGGCAAGGTCGCGGTCAAGGTGTCCAAGGAGGAGATCCAAGTGGACAACGTGGGCAGCCTGTCGGGCGAAGGAGTTTCGCGGTTCACCTTTGACCGAGTCTTCCAGCCGGAAAGCACACAGGCTGAGGTGTTTGAGAGCATCGGCAGGCCGCTGGTAGAGAACGTGTTTGAAGGGTACAATGGCACGATCTTCGCGTACGGGCAAACGTCTTCCGGCAAGACGCACACGATGCAAGGGCCGAACATTACGGACCCGGAGCTCGCGGGCATCATTCCGCGGACCGTGGAGGCCATCTTTCAGTACATTGCGCGCGCGGGAGAGAACATGGAGTTTACGGTCCGCGGAAGCTACGTCGAAATCTACCTGGAGCGGATCCGGGATTTGCTCGATGTGAGCCGGCAAAACTTGCAAGTCCGCGAGGATCCAAACCGCGGCATCTACGTCGAGCACATGAGCGAGCGATATGTAAACAGTTTCGAGGAAATGATGGAGCTTATGGCACTGGGCGCGGGCAATCGCGCGCAGGCCGCGACCGGCATGAACGAGGGGAGTTCACGCAGTCACAGCGTCTTTGTGTTGCAGCTCGTGCAAACGGATACAACAACGGGAACAACCAAGACGAGCAAGATCAACCTCGTGGATTTGGCTGGTTCAGAAATGGTGCGCAAGACGGGCGCCACGGGGGATCGCCTCGATGAAGCCAAGATGATCAATCTTTCTCTCTCGGCACTTGGCAAGGTTATTAACGCGCTCACAGACGGCAAGTCTGCACACGTGCCGTACCGTGACTCAAAGCTGACGCGCATGCTGCAAGAGTCGCTCGGTGGAAATGCACGGACGTGGCTCGTGATCAACGTTTCTCCGAGCAGCTATAATGCGCTAGAGACCATCAATACCCTACGCTTTGGTAATCGCGCCAAGGCAATCAAGAACAAGGCAGTGGTGAACCAGGTGCGCACCGTCGAGGAGCTGGAGGCACTTTTAGCACAGGCCGAACGCGCCATTGACGTTCAGGCGCAGTACATTGAAAAGCTCAAACGGCGGCTTGCACAGGGCGGAGACGATAGTCGTGGGGATAATGCAGAGGCCAATAAAGCCAGCGCCGACGACGGCGAGGACGGCAACCGGCAGAGCAGCGAAGACCTAGCGAAACAGATTGTCACGCTCGAGCTGCAAATTAAGGAGCTCCGCGACGCACACGAAAGCGATGTGCAAGAGCTGGAAAGGTCGAACGCAGAGATTCAGATTCTTAGCCAGGAGCTAAACGAGGCGAAGCGCAGCGGCAGCGGCAACGGGGCCGGTATTAGCGGCGGCATTGGCGGCGGGCAAGCCGGCGATGGGACAGGTGTCGAGGCACCGCTCACACCAGCAGCTGCGGGGAGTGCAGAGCAAATCGCCACGGCGCAAGCGGAGAAGGAGGCTCTTCAAAATAAACTCGATGAGGCAGAGTCCAAGTATGCTCATTTGGAGCACCAGCTCAAGGAGGTGGAGCTGAACGTGAATACATTACAAAAGGAGAACGAACGACTTAACAAGGAGCTGGACGCTGTGCCAATTGGAGCTCCAGCTGCGAGTGTCGCGAGCGCGGTGGAGGCGCCGGCGGTGGGACCGGACGCTCCCCTCGAGGAGCAGCTAGCTGCGGCCAAGGAGGAAGCACGGCGGCTGCGCGCAGATCTCGAGCAAAAGACAGGCACGTACGAGGCGACAATCCAGGACTTGCGGAGCAAAGTGGGCGAGTCTTCGTCGGAGGCCGGGGCCAGGACTGGGACCTCGGACGGGGCTGCGGTGGCTGCTGCTGCGGCGGCGACGAGCGCTTCTGCGGCGAGCGGTGGGGCAGAAGGCAAGAGCATGGATCCTGCGCTGGAACAGCGTCTGTACCAGCTCATTGCCGTACACAAGCAACTCCTGCGAAAGTATGCCTATGCTGAACTGGCAGCGGCGGAGAAGACGCAGCTGCTGACACTCAAGGAGGAGCGCATCAAGGTGCTGGAAAACAATATCAAGAGCAAAGAGTTCAACTTTCGCGCCCAGGCGGAGCGACATGCCCTTGAAATTGAGGACATGCAGATCGAGCGGCAAAAGGATGTGCAGCAGCTGCAACTCGAGGTGGCGCGCGCGCGGCGTGAGCTCAACGAGCAAAAATCCTCTTTTGGGGCAAAAGCGCTCGCCTTTATGAACAAGACGGCCTCTGGCGTTTCGCCTGGTCGATCGACGGCATCGCCTTTGAGCAAGAGCCCACCGCAAGGCAATCGCATTGTCAAGCCCCTTCGTGGCGGCGGCGACGCCTCGTCGGGGCAATCAGCTGCCAGCACCGGCGGGGGTGGAGGTGTTTTTGGATGGTTATCCTCGTCGTCCAAGACGACGCAGGGCAGTTCTTCTGCTCACGAGGAAGGAGCACAAGGCGAGAAGCCGCCATCGCCGCCCTCGGCCGGGGCCAGTTCCTGACTGACTGATTGATTGACGATAAACAAAACAAAACGAAACGCAAAACGAACAGAAAAGGGCCTATACATTGGAGCGAACTAGTCTCGAAACTAGTTCCGTGTCTATGCTGTGTCAATGAAGTCGTGTGCACATGAGCGCGCGCGCGCGCGTCCAGTTTGGTATTGACTGCTTCGTCGGAGGCACGCACGGGAGAGCGAGCGAGCGAGCGTGCGCAGAGAGCGGCAGTCGGGAGGAGCCGGCCAGCGAGCGAGCGAGCGAGCAAGCGAGCGCCTGCTCAGGGAGGAGACGAGGACGCGCGCGGAAGGTCGCGTACGGCCATTTCGCGGCGAGGTATCAGCACGTGCCGAAGGAGGGCGCGACGCGGTCTTGCACGTGCGTTCGTACATTCTCGCGTGACGAGAAGCGCGGGCGAGGTAACGTTGATCCCATCAGATCACCAAAACTCGAGCGAGCAAGATGAGCGTGCAATGGTACTTTCGCGACAATGATAACAAGGTGCAGGGCCCCTTTGGAAACGAGGAAATGCGTGCGTGGTACGAGGCTGGGTACTTGAAGGCGGACCTGCTCGTGGCCAAGGGCGACCCCCGCTCGAACGCGTTTAAGACGCTTGCAGAGCTTTTCCCCAACGGAAGTAACGCGTTTATGGATGAGTCGCCGGACCAGGGCTCCGAAGGCGGCCAATGGTACTTTTTGGACCGGAATCATCAGCAACAGGGCCCGTTCACGGACATTCACATGCGCCAATGGCACATGGCCGGGTATTTTGAGCCCACCCTGCAAATCACCAACGTTGCTTTCGACAATCCGACGTGGGCTCCCTTGCGCGAGTATTTTCCCAACGTGGCAGATGCCTTTGCTGTTGATGCGGTCGATGTCGGCTCAACCAGCCGACCTACTCAGCGCACTGTTCCTGTAGGATCAACCCTCGAGACGGCTCGTGCAGCCCAGCGTGCGCCTGCTGGAAAGACGCGCGCCCCAGTTGCGAGTGAGGATCCTCGTTTCAACTTTCCCGAATGGCTTCCGGTCCCGCCTCGGTATCGCGGCGTGAAGAAGATTTACCCGAGCGAAAAGAATGGCGGGAAGCGAAGGGTCGCCATCCGCGACGTCAACGGTCATGACGTCAGTACGCTTGTGTGAATTCTGTTCGTGTCATCAAGATCTTTTGCCTCACTCGCCATACAATTTTTTTTCCTTTGGTAGTTGGCAGCTGCGCTTGTTGTATTTCTTTCTTCTTTCTTTCAAATACTTTTGATGTTTTCGTTTCTGTTGCTTTACTTTGCTGTGAATTGATCTGATTTGTCGAAAAGATTTGTCGCAATTTTTTCAAAAATTGGAATCCATTTGAGTCGTGAGGGGAAAGAAGATAGGCCCACTGCACCAATTTTTGAAGAGAAGTTGCTTTTATATGAATACGTCGTAGTACTTTGACCGACGTTCCACACCCTGCTACTATACGCTTTGTACAGGAGCTTTGATGTCATCGACCCGTTCTGCCTCCCGGAAGTCTCTTCTCGTTCGCCCGTTCCAGCAACACTTCTCGTCCGCCCGTTCCGGCAACACTCCTTGCAGCATTGGCAAGCACGTAAGCCAAGTCGAGCCTAGCCAAGCACTTGTTCGAAGAGCTGCAGCACGAACTGATCGTGAGACGAAGTTCGCGCATGCCCAGACAGTGTCCGTCCTTTGTTACGTGCAGTCAATCGATTTGTGGCGCTTTGTTGTTTATTGCCGAGATAAATTGCAAACTTTGAGCGCGAAAAGATGGTGTTGAGACTCATCGCGCAGCGAAGCTGTCGCAGCAGACCGGCGACGCTTGCGAGAACCGGAGCGAGTAGTACGCGAAGAGCGACGACGATAGAAGGGCACGGGCTACGCGCAGATTCGTGGCGCGACAGGATGCCGCAAGCGCAGACGCAGCGCAGGTTCTATCGCATCGAACGACAGTTTTGGTCATCGCTGCCACTCGACCGACACCCGCTGCCCGAGCTGCACGATGACGAGGTGACGGGGGAAGAGAGCACGAAGGTGATTCGTAAGGCATTTGAAGATCCCGACTCGCGGTTTTTGCTGTTTTCCGAGGGCCAAATTGGCACGCAGAAAGATGGCGGCCTCGCATGGTGGACTTGGAAAGAGGTCTCGGCGCTGCCCTCGTGGCGTGCTCGCGAGCTCGAAGAGGACGGCGGCGGGACGAGCAAGACCGATGGTGACGATGCCGGACGCACAGTCGTGCTTTTGGGACGACGCAAACAGCCCGGCGACGTAGACTATGAGCATTGCGGCGAAACCTCGGACGCTGTGCTGACCTCTGCGGGATGGCGTTTCGTGTGCGATGTGAGCGGCGTGAATGCGCCTGCACTCGACGACGTGAACTTTGTCCGGCCCAACTCGCTCATGGACAAGTTGCCCAGCGGAGAAGCTGCTGTGATGGGCCAGGCCGTCTCGCGCATGAACTGGCACATGGAGCTCTCGTTCAGTCCGCGGACAGGTGCAGCCATGACGCCGGCGGGGTGTGGGCACCGCCGTCGTGACTGGTCGCAGGAGAACCGTCGCAAGGCCGTGTTTTACCCACGCACAGATCCAGTAGCAATTATGCTTGTGCAATCGCCAGATGGTGAACGATGCCTTTTGGGCAAGACCAAACGGCGCGCTGGTGGCAATTTGTATTCTTGCCTAGCCGGTTTCGTGGAGCAATGCGAGTCCGTAGAGTCGGCATGCCGCCGCGAGGTATTCGAGGAGAGCGGCATCCGCGTTGGTGAAGAGGTCCAGGTCGTGGGAACGCAGCCGTGGCCTTTGGGCGCTGCTGGACATTGCGAGCTCATGATTGGTTGCATCGCTCGAGCCACCTCGGAAAAGATCGATATGGATATCAAGGAAATGGCTGACGTGCGCTGGTTCACCCGCGCGGAGGCTCTCGAGATGCTCGAGCGTTCTCGTGTGCCGGGCGCCATGTCCAAGCCCGAACTTGGGCAGATTGTACCGCCGTCCTGGGCAATTGCTCACCATCTTATCAAGGCTTGGGCTGAAAACGATGTGTGGGTGGGCCCTGGCCAAGTCAAGTCATTGTCGCAAGGATCTGCTGCCGCTGACAGTCGTTGGATCACTCTTGTGGCTTCAGGCTTTGCGGGTGGCATCGCGACGAGTTTGCTTGTGCTCAAGGGCGGAGGATTTCTTTAAAAGAAAAAATCATCAATCTCATTGACCTGAGTGAGGAATCGTAAAAGCTTGGTCTCGCGAGGCTGAACCAACCACAAAAGATCGACTTTATAACTTTATGACTTTGCCATTATAAATCAGTGTTCCGAGATGACACCTTGTGAATGCTTCGGTAACTCAGTTGGTAGAGTGGTAGGTTTACATCTTGAGAGTCTTATGAGCTCTTCTCGAAAGTCCCTGCAAGTCTTGGGTTCGATCCCCGACCGAAGTAATTTTTTTTCAAGATCAATTTTTTTTTGGTTCTCGGCGTGAGGCGGGAAGACAAACGAGTTCGACTTGCTTGTTTGCGTCCACAGTCTAAAAAGGGAGGCGCAGGCGATGGATCATGTATGTATGGAATCATTCAGGTATACACTGAAGGGTCATGACAAGGCGTATGTAGGCCTACTCTTTTTTTTTTTTTACAATGTCTGAAGGGTCGTGAAGAATGCATGAATGACGCCAAGGGCTCGTCGCAGGATGGAAAGCGCACAAAAAGATGAACATGAGTAGTAAGTAGTAGGTAGAGAGCGAAATTGACCAGCGAGGAGCCAATGTCAAGACAGCCCTTTCATAGTGTACATACACATCGCGAGGTGGCAGAAAGAAGTAGGATGACGATGATGAACTAGCAGGCTGGCGAGGAGCGCGTAATCTTGTTGGCGAGAGCAAGGCCACCAAGAGCGGTCTCCTTGTACTCCTCCTTCATATCGTTACCGATCTGACGCATGACCTCGACGACGGTGTCAAAGGAGATGTGGTGAGTCTCCTCGGCCGAAACGATGGCAAGAGCAGCTGCGTTCATGGCCTTGGTGGCACCCATGGCATTGCGCTCAATGCAAGGGATCTGCACGAGACCATCAATGGGGTCGCACGTGAGACCGAGCGAATGCTCCATGGCAATTTCGGCGGCATTCTCTACCTGGCCCGGAGAGCCGCCCAGGCAGGCGGCGAGACCGCCTGCAGCCATGGAGCTCGCCACGCCAACCTCGCCCTGGCAGCCAGCCTCGGCACCCGAAATGGATGCGTTTTGCTTGAAGAGCGCGCCAATGGCAGCGGCCGTGAGGAGGAAGCGACGGGGCGCCTCGATCATGGCATCCTCGTACGTCGGGTAGAGGTTCGGGAGCTGACGGACGGTGCGCGGGTTGAGGAGATCGACGAGGAGGTGCTTGATGCAAGCGGGAATGATGCCGCTCGCGCCGTTGGTGGGCGCGGTGACGATTTGCGACCATCCGCCAGCGTTTTCCTCGTTGACGGCAATGGCGTACATGGAGAGCTTGGACATGCCATTGAGCAGGGGCATGGAGGAATCGTTTTCAGCGCCCATGGAGTTGCTGCGCGCGAAGCGCTTTTCCTTTTGGAACAGCTTGGGTGCGCGACGCTTGACCTCGAGACGGCCAGGGAGCACGGGCTCGGTGCTGTTGAGTCCGCGCTCGACGCAGCCGTTCATGACGCCCCAGATGCGGTCGAGACGCTCGTTGATCTCTTCGTCGGAGAAGCCCTTGTGGCGTTCGTTGTGACGCATGACCTCGGCAATGTCCATTTGCTTGGTGGCGCAAATGTTGAGGAGCTCCTTCATGTTCTTGAAGTGAAGGTCGAGCTGGTTGGCCTCTTTTTCCTCCTTGAGGTCCTCCTTGGAGGCGTGCATCTCCTGCATGGTGCGAATGAAGCCGCCGCCGATGCTAAAGTAGGTTTCCTCGAGAAGGGTGGTCTTGCCGCCATCGCCGAGCGCGCGCACGGTCATGGCGTTGGAGTGCTCCTTTTTGCGCTCAAAGCTCCAGTGGAGCTGTTCACGCTCTTCGAAGGAGATGAACTTTTCGCCGCCGAGCTTGAGCACGCGGTCCCGCGAGATGGCGTGGAGGACGCCGACGGCGTCCTCGACCTTGTCCGGGGCCATGCCAGAGAGGCCGAGAAGGCAAGCCTGGTCAGTGGCGTGGCCCTTGCCGGTGAGCGAGAGGGAGCCGAAGAGTTCGATCTCGACGCGGTCCGTGGCGTCGAGGAGGTTTTCCTCGCGGAGACGGTCTACGAAGTCGTTGCACGCCTTCATGGGTCCCACCGTGTGCGAGGACGACGGGCCGACGCCGATCTTGAAGAGCTCGAAGGTCGACGTTGTCACGCCTCGCGTCGCCAGGCTCACCACACCTGTGCGCCGGCCCAGGGCCCGCAGGGACTGTTTGGCCAGCATCGTTCTCTCGCTCGCTCTCGCTCTCGCTCTCGCTGCTGCTGCTGCTGCTCTTGCTCTCGCTGCTGCTGTCGACTCTGCCTTGCCCTGCGCGCTGTCGATGCCTCGGCCCGCTGCCCTAGGATGGAGATCTGCTGGGCACTGTCCTGTCTGTCTGCCTGCCTGCCTGCCGGTCTGCCCAAGGCGACGTGCCGTGAAGTTCGTCTTGGCGCCGCCGTTCTTCTTCCCTCCTCTCCTTCTTCCTGCCTCCCTCCTTCCTTCCTTGTGGCCCTTTCTTTCCCCCTCCGGGGACCTCGCCTCTGCTGACCCGGGCAGCCCGCCAGCCAGCTAGCGCCTTTCCAGGCGCGGCGGCGGCGGCGGAGAAAGGGCGCTCGCGGCGCGGCCCTGCCTGCCCTGCTCGGCTCGGCTCGGCTCTGCTCTGCTCCGCTGCGCTGCGCTGCGCTGCGCTGCGCTGCGCTGCGCGCTCGAGGCCGCGGCGAGAGGGAGAAGAAGGCACGCCTGGCCGCCGTCCTGTCGAGATCCGGCGACGAACCCGGACCATGCGCCGCCGAGGAGCGGGCGCGGGCGCGGGCGCGGTCTTCGCGCGAGGGCGGCCACGAAGTCGCGCGCGGGATGCCGCTGCCGCTGTGGCAGGCGCGCGCAGCCAGCTGCAGCTAGCTTGGCTGCCTGGCGCGAGCAGGCGGGAGAGAGGAGAGCTAGCTGCAGCTGCAGAACGCCCGGTTCTGCGCTGCGCGGGAAGCTGCGTTCCCGCGCGTTTCCAGAGCCAGGCACTGGCGGGTCGGCGGGCGGGAAACGCCGCGCTCTGCGCAACCCGATTTGGAGCGCGGCGGCAAGCAGCAGCTGGCCGGCTGCTGGACGCCTTGGTTTTTTTGGGGGACTCCGGTGCGGTCGCCCGCGAGCGAGCGCTACGCGAGCGCACAACGGCGGGACGATCGGACGATGGCGGAGTCATTGTGACGCGATCTGATGAGGGACGGCCTCGCTGGTAGCAGTAGCCATGGTAGCTGCCACTGCTGCCACTGCTGCTGCTGGTGGGAGGCAGAGCCTCCTCTTCTTCTTCTGACTTTTTTCTTCTTTCTTCTGGCTGCACTGCTTCAACCAAGTGCGTCGTCTGCGACTGCGAGTCCCGGTCGTCCTTGAACAGAGTCTCAAGTCGTCGAGGGGGCGGACTCGATATCTGCGCAACGCAAAACGGGGCCGGGTCGCGATCTGGCGACGGGACGCGCCGCGGATTCCGGACTGCTCGGGCAGAGAAGGCGCCCAGCGAGCAGACTGGGGCGACGGCCTCGGGCAGGCAGAGCGCGAACGCGAACGCGAACGCGGGCGCGAGGGCGAGAGAGTGACGCGGAAGATCCCGGAGAGCACTGCACGATGGCGACCGCGACGCTGACCGCGGCGGCGCGGAAAACGGCCTTCGCCTGCGCCGCGGCCTTCGTGGTCCTCCGCGCCCTGGCGTACTGGAAGCAGGTGGTGCGGACGCATCGCATGCTGCTCGCGCTCCCAAGCCTGGGCTCGGATCCTACGCGCGAGGGCCGTCTTTTTGGCTGGGCGACCTCGGAGGAGTTCCTGCAAGGCTTGCCCGTCTCCCTTGACAGCATCCGCACCAAGATCTTGGGCGCGCTGCGGCGACGACTCGAGCGCGACCCAGGGCTTCGCAAAAAGGGCATACTCGCCATGTGGCGACTCAATTCCACGATTGCGCGCAATGTGCCGAATGTGGCCTGCACCGTGGTTGTCCATGGCGCCGATGAGGTCCGCGAGCTTTTGTCGAAAAAGAATCTTGACAAGTTCCTCAAAGGTGAGGCCTACAAGGTGAGCAAGCCGCTCATCGGACGAAGCGTGCTCGCTACCTCTGGCCCCGAGTGGCACGACCAGCGACTCATCCTTGAGCACGGGTTCCACGACGACCTCCTACGCAACGCGCTAGGAGCCGCCACCGAGTCCGTGCAGCAGTTTGTCGACAAATTGCAGGGCGTTGCAGACGCAGGCACGACCTTTGAGGCCTCGGAGGAAACGCTCAAGCTCACAATGGACGTGCTGGGCAAGTTCGCCTTTTCGTACGACTTTGGCAGCGTGCGCGCACCCACCTCGGTCGACGCCCCCCTGTACAGCTGTTTCCAAACCATTCTCAGCACACTCAACTATCGCACCACAATGCCACCGCTCAAGTACCTGACGTGGGCCCCATTGCCCATCAACAAGGAATTCGATCGCGCCATGGCCACTTTGGATGGTCACGTGCGTGCCATTGTCAACTCGCGCAAGGTCGCGAGCGAAAAATGCACCGCCCCCAAAGATCTCCTTGATGTTATGCTCGCTACCTCGGTCCCGGGCACCGAGCGCAAGCTCTCACAGCAGCAAATCGTGGACAACATTCAGACGATGCTCTTTGCCGGTCACGACACGACCGCCAACGTCCTCACGATGACACTCTACCAGCTCGCGGCAAGCGATCCTGCCCATGTAAGACGGCTCCGTCGAGAGTTCGAAGCGGTGCTGGGCACGGACCGCAGCGTTAATCCGAACTTTGAGGACCTTCAGGTTCTGCCTTTCATGGACGCCGTCCTCATCGAGGTGATGCGGCTCCACCCGCCCGCAGCTTTCACGCGAGAACCCGTCGAAGACGTGCGCATCGGCGACCACGTCATCCCCAAAGGCTGCCAGGTGGTCGTTTTCCCCAACCTGACGCAGCGCGATCCGGCGCTGTATGACCGTCCCAACGAGTTTCTGCCTGAGCGCTGGCTCGAGCGATTGGAAAAGGACAGCTTGCCCCTCAAGACCGAAGTTGCAGTCCTCGGCCGTCATTACGCCCTTCTCCCGTTTAGTCTCGGCGCCCGCAACTGTGTCGGCAGGAGTCTTGCTGCCAACCTTGAGCTCAAGCTCACGCTCATCAAGCTTCTCCAACGCTTCGACTTTGAACATCATCCAGGCGAAGACTTTCAAGAAGACCCGATTGTCTGGATGACGCTCAACCCGTGCCCCATTCACCTTCGTCCCGTCGCGCGCACATAGACATCGACGACTAATACAGCCACCATTTCGTTATTTTATTATTCAAAGGGGACGAGGAACGATTGCAAATGCATGAAAAGAGAAAGAGCAATTTCAAGCTTTCCAGCTGTGCCCCCGCCGCCGCCTTGCTTATCGAAGCACCGCGCGGATGCATACTCAGCATGATTTCTTGCGCAGGAAGCCTGTGCTCAACACCCCCTGTGCTACGTGGTCCGTTACTTGATGCACACAACGGTCAGTCTTTTACCCACCAGAATCGAGTCATCTCCAACTTGTTGTGCCCAACGGAGCTATTGCCCTGCCGAAGCTGCGCTTGCGCGGACTGTGATCCGCCGAGCGGACGGGCGGGCAGCTAACTGGTCGCCGCCCCTCTATCTTGCTCTGTCTGTCTGACTACGCGCCATTACGTGCTCCGTGTAGCTCGCAAGCGCGAGGGGTAGGCCACGTTGTCGGGCCAGGAGGATGCTCGCGCTTTTACGCGCTGGCCTTGCCGGCGCTGACCTAAAGGCCTCCGGCGCTCCCGCGTGCCCGAAAAGAGCTGCTGCATGGTACCCTGCGTCATGATCCATCACTTTCGAACATGAAGACCAAAAGGTGGGTAGTACAGAACAAACTGCTCCAACGAAAAGCGACCCCTGCTCGGTTGCACCAATCGGCGCTCCTTCTCGATACCTTTGCGGTCCGCACTACGGGGCTTGCTCGCGATCTTTGCTGCATAGCTCTGCATTTGCGAAACGTAGGCTCAGTTCCGATCGGATCGAGCATAAACATTCGCGCTCTTTACGATACAAGTTCTCGGCGAATCCCAACGCGATAACGGACGGAAACATCTCGTTCGCTCATCAGTCCTTGTCGAGTCGTGGGCCTTCAGCGAGAAACTGCGCTGCATGCTCAAAATCAACGTCATCACGAACGGGCAAGCGCTGCTCGAAACCTACGTCATTATATTGTAATAATGTCAAAGGCGCAGCGACGACTCCACTTCCCACGCGTTCGTGTCCCCAGTTTGGTTGTGAAGGCAGGAAATGCACAAACAAGAGGGAAATCAGCGAGAAGTTCCCCACATGCATGGTCGATGCGCTGGCCAGGATAGCATCTCCCCTTGCGAAAATTCTGTGATAGAAAAGGTTTAGAAATGTTCGTTTTCGGAATGAGCGTCTAAAACCATGAATACGGTTGAAGATCTGTACACTGCCGCGATCTCTACGTACGGGCCATTAAGAAGTGGTCCAGAGAGACGATCGACGGCTCGTTGAAACGCTCTCATGTGAAGTTCATCGAGAACCAGGCATAGATGCGTTCCACGAGAGAGTCTACTGAGCTGCGTCTGGTTGGTCCCCTATTAGAAGGGCTGATAGCCGGTTTGTGCGAGAGCTGAGGGGCGCTTTGCAAATTTGAGGTCACCATATTGGTAATGCTGTTGAAACGCTCTGATGGAAAGTTCATCGAGAACCAGGCATAGATTTGTTCCGCGAGAGAGTCTACTGAGCTGCGTCTGGCTGGTCCCCTATTAGAAGGGCTAATAGCCGGTTTGTGCGAGAGCTGACGGGCGCTTTGCAAATTCGAGGTCATCATATTGGTAATGCTGTGAAGGCGCAGCGTCATCTCCGCTTTCCATGCGTTCGGGTCTCCATTTTGGCGAACAAATTCAAACAGAATGTAAACACCCACAATCAAGAGAGATATCATCAAGAAACGACCAGCCAGGAAAATGGTTCTCCCATGCTGAAGGGGGGGGGCATCATTTTCTTCATGCTGAGGGCGATGACCATCATTTTCCCCATGCTGAGGGTGGTGATCTTCGAACTTGAAGTCTTCGCCAACAATATCTGGTGTGAGAAGCGGGCGCAGCTTCTCCACGACACTGGCACGTAGAACAGCGTCTCGAATATGTTCGACCATATACTGACGGAGCCGCTGTGCCCGAATTTCGGCCCATGCTTGTTCCACAACGTGCTTTTGGCCATAATAACTGTTTTGGCCAACAGGCTTTGACGCGCACCTTGCCACGTGCTGATGACAAGCCCTTGAGTTATCTCCTGTATCCTCCAAGCACCATGCGCAGAATTGACACGGGCACGCGCTACATTTGAGAGCGCAGCAGCCATCAAAGTCTACAAAAACAGCCGTACAACGCGGACACGTCATGTTCAAGACTTCATTTTGGATGGTGCGAATGTGATTTTGCATCATCATCGGGTCTATTCCATGCTCCCGTAGCGCTGCATCAAGACGACGCTGAAGCTGAAGCTCTTGCTCGGCAGCGGTATCTCGCTCAATATGCTTGCGCACGATGTCGATCAAGTTTTGAAAGTCCTGTTCGGGAACCACGGGTGCAATGGCTCGTCCTGAAATGATGAGCTTGCAGTCCGGCACGACACAGCACATGCTTCCATCTCGTAGCACCATAACGTGCGCATTTGGCTGAGTTGCAGCGCGAACTGACCCGCTGAGGCACTCTCGGCATGTAAAATGCCCATTGGCGCAGGAGACGCCCTCTTTAATGGGACGAAGGTCGTCGCAAATGACGCACCAGTCACAGATGCCCAGCCTGGACAGCTCGGGGGGCGCATTTCTGATGATGCCTATCGTTCTGAGCCATTTTTCATCCAGAAGGAGCTCCGGATAGTGTTTTTCTGCAAGGCGTAAAAGCTTCGTGCGCTCCCTTTGCAGCTCGCTGTCTCGCTTGTCAAGATTTTTAATCTCATCAAGCTCTCCTTTTAGATTTGCCATCTTGGCCTGGTCTTGAACATTATCCCATTGCCCTTCCTCACAGGCGCCTGAGATTTCGTCCTCGTGGCGACTACGACGAATGATTTCTTTCATAAGGGACGTGTCCGGCGGCGTCAATCCGGGACCGTGGTCATCAAGGAGTGTTGTGAGATCTTTTACGGCTGTTTGCAAGCGCGAGACCTTGTTTGTCACTGTGCGAGTGTAAAACAATATCGCGCTGGCCAACGCCCGTCGCGTCTCTTCCATTGGAGCGTCTGCCATGGGATCGACGCTCGTCAAGGCGTCATGCTCTGCCTCAAGTGCCTCCTGCACCTCTTCTAGCTCCTTCACGATATCCTTTGTCTTCTCGGGATGTCTCAACGCCATGATGGATGTCGTCTGAATACCAAGGGCCTTTTTCCTCTCGTCCAAAGCAGCAATAGCTGCTTCGCTTCGCTTGCGCGCAGCGATCGTGTCGTGACGAGTTTCCCAGGCCCCTAAGGCCTCCAGCACGGTTTGCGTTGCTTCCTGTACTTGTTCAAAGGTCACTGGTGCAACAGCATCGTTCACTTCCATTGGATCTTTCAAAATATCCTTCCACAGACCATGATAGGAGTCTATAGCGGCCTTTGTTCCTGTATCCGTCAATACCTTCTTCAGCTGACCTTCGATCTCCCCCGACAAAGCTATTCGAATACCCTCTACGAGGTCGCGTCGGATTTTATCCCGTTCAGCCACTTTTTCCAAATCTGTCTTGACAGCCTTCTGGAGCGCAGCCAGCTCTTGCGCTTTCTCGCGAAGACATACTTGCTGCGTGTCAAAGCTTGCAAGAGATGCGACCGGATCTTTGCGTGAGAGCTGCTTGGCAAAGACCTCACGCAGCCTCATGTGAAGAGTAGGCTTACCTTCTCTGCGCTTTGTCCGTGTAAGGAAAACCTTTTCCGCAAGTGTTTCAAGATTGACCGCTTGTCCAGAAAACGCAAATAATAGGAGCAACTCACGGCGATCTGACGCATGTGATATCCCCCTTTGTTCAAGGCGACCAGTAGTAAGTTGGCGAGCTTCTTCCAAGGTTCTCACACCTTGATCGAAGAGCTTGACGACCATCACCCGCAGTGCGTTGGTGGTAAAATGAGCCAGCGGTAACAAGCGTATGAAAGAAAGAAAGGTAGACAGCTCCTTGTGATGCTTGGAAGAAGCACGAGCAAGTGACCTTCCTACCCCGAGCGGCTGGTTTGAAAGGCCTGCGCTGTGCTCAAAAAGGATCTTCGCGAGAATGAGACTCTTCTTTCCGTCGTTGACTCCGCAGGCGTGGAAGAGTGGTGTTTGGCCCAAATTATCACGCGCGTCGATTCGTTCTCCGTCCGCCACGAGTTTTCTTACCCTTGAAATGTCCCCACTTTTGCACGCCTGCATTAGCGGTGTCAAACTCTTTTCGTACAATGCTTGAGCGCGAGCAAGAGCAGCTTCGAAAGTAGGATTCACAAGCTCGATACTGTGATGTGGACGTCAGAAGAAGGCTGCTGATGAGTTTGGGCTTTCTTTGTAACTTACTTTAGCTTTTGCAGCGACTCGTCCTTCACGAGAGCGTTTGCCAGTGCCGTGGCGCCCTGATCACCGATATTGTTGTGACGAAGACTGCGCCCGACATTACATGAGACGCCAAGATGAACGAAATCGCGCGCAGAGTTCCATCGGTCGCGATCCATGCGTGCATGAAATCTGGTCAGACGTCATTGTTTCTTGGGCTCGGCGCTTCTTTCCCTCTGTCGCAATGACTTACTCTAGCGTATGCAGCGTATCGTTCTTTACGAGTGCGTCCGCCAGCGACGTGGCGCCCTCGTCGCCGATATCGTTGAACTGAAGACTGCGCTCGTCATGACACGAATCGCCAAGATGAACGAAATCGCGCCAAGGGTTACATTCCGTTGCAACACATGTGAACAGGCGTACGTAGATTGTGGTCAGCTCTTTCTGCTTCTTAGTCTCTGAACTCTGCTTTCACTTTGTCGCAATGACTTACTCAAGAGTCTGCAGCGACTCATTGCTCGCGAGTGCGTTCGCCAGCGCCGTCGCGCCCTCGTCGCCGATATTGTTGTTATCAAGACTGCGCTCGTCAGAACATGAGACGCCAAGATGAACGAAATCGCGTCAAGGGTGCATTCCATCACAACCCATGCGTGCGTGCGTGCATACGTGAGCTGTGGTCAGCTTTTGTTGCTTTCTTCTTGGGCTTCTCGCCTCACTTTCCCATTGTCGCAATGACTTACTCTAGCGTCTGCAGCGACTCATTGCTCGCGAGTACGTTCGCCAGCGCCGTCGCGCCCTCGTGGCCGATACTGTTGTTCCGAAGACTGCGCTCGTCATAATATGAGACGTAAAGATGAATGAAATTGCGCCAAGGGTTGCATCCCGCCGCATCCCATGCGTGCGCGCGTACGTGAGTTGTGGTCAGCTCTTGTTGCTTTCTTCTTGGGCTTCTGGCCCCACTTTCACTTTGCCGCAATGACTTACTCTAGCGACTGCAGTGACTCGTGCTTCGCGAGTGCGTTCGCAAGCGCCTTGGCGCCCTCTGCGCCGATGTTGTTGCTCCGTAGACTGCGCTCGTCATAACATGAGACGCAAAGATGATCGAAATCGCGCGGATGGAGTACATTTCGTTGCGAGCGGGCGTACGTAGGTTATGGTCAGCTCTTTCTGCTTTTCGGTCTCTGCACTCTGCTTTCATTTGGTCGCAATGACTTACTCAAGCGTGTGCAGCGACTTGTGCTTCGCGAGTGCGTTCGCAAGCGCCTTGGCGCCCTCTGCGCCAATGTTGTTCAGGCCAAGACTGCGCTCGTCATAGCATGAGACGACAAGATGGAGGAAACCGCGCGGAGGGTTGCATTCCGTTGCATCCCATGCGTGCGTGCATGTGAGATCTGGTCAGCTCTTTCTGCTTCTCGGTCTCTGGACTATGCTTTCACTTTGTCGCAATGACTTACTCAAGCGTGTGCAGCGACTTGTGCTTCGCGAGTGCGTTCGCAAGCGCCCTGGCGCCCTCTACGCCAATACCATTGTTCCAAAGCCTGCGCTCCTCATAATATGAGACGCAAAGATGATTGAAATCGCGCGGAGGGTTGCATTCCGTTGCATCCCATGCGTGCGTGCATGTGAGATCTGGTCAGCTCTTTCTGCTTCTCGGTCTCTGGACTATGCTTTCACTTTGTCGCAATGACTTACTCAAGCGTACGCAGCGACTTGTGTTTCGCGAGTGCGTTCGCAAGCGCCCTGGCGCCCTCTACGCCAATATCATTGTTCCAAAGCCTGCGCTCCTCATAATATAAGACGCAAAGATGATTGAAATCGCGCCGAGGGTTGCATTCCGTTGCATCCCATGCGTGCGTGCATGTGAGATCTGGTCAGCTCTTTCTGCTTCTCGGTCTCTGGACTATGTTTTCGCTTTGTCGTAATGACTCACTTGAGCGTGTGTAGCGACTCGTGCTTCGCGAGTGCGTGCGCAAGCGCCTTGGCGCCCTCTGCGCCGATGTTGTTAACCCAAAGTCTGCGCTCGTCATAATATGAGACGCAAAGATGAACGAAATCGCGCCAGCGGTTGCATTTCGTCGCATTCCATGCGTGCGTGCATGCGTTGGATTTGGTCAGCTCTTTCTGCTTCTCGGTCTCTGAACTCTGCTTTCACTTTGTCGCAATGACTTACGATAGCGTATGCAGCGACTTGTGCTTCGCGAGTGCATTCGCAAGCGCCTTGGCGCCCTCTGCGCCGATGTTGTTACTGCCAATACTGCGCTCGTCATGATATGAGACGCCAAGATGAACGAAATTGCGCCAATGATCCATTTCGTCGCAACACATGTGAGCGAGCATACGTAGGTTGTGGTCAGCTCTTGTTGCTTCTCGGTCTCTGAACTCTGATTTCACTATGTCGCAATGACTTACTCAAGCGTATGCAGCGACTTGTGCTTCGCGAGTGCGCTCGCAAGCGCCTTGGCACCGTCTGTGCCAATATCATTGTTCCAAAGCCTGCGCTCGTCATAATATGAAACGCAAAGATAAATGAAATCCCGGGTTGCATTTCGTCGCATACCATGCGTTTGTGCGTATGTGAGCTGTGGTCAGCCGTTGTTGAGTCTCTGGAAAGGTTTCATATTTTGTCATTTACGTACTCAATTTCTGTTTCGCCGTTTTCGATCTTCTCAATCGCTCTGTCGAGGGAATATCTCGGAACGCTTTCCTCACTATCTGAATGAGAACTGCTCGTTAAAGAAAATTCATCGCCCCAAACCCCAGAATCACTTTCCTCAGAAGAAGAATTTGCGGTATCAAATTCACCGCTCACAGACTCAGTCATGTTTCAAGCTTATCGCGCAGCAAATGAGGCGATAGCGTCGCACTTAAAAGCTTCCTGCGCGGTCTCTTCGCGAAATGTGCAGCACCAGAGTAATGCTCTGCAGAGACAAATATGCTTGCAGCTGTTGCAACGTCGGCACGTCTTTCTCCAAGATGACGTCGTGAATCTGACGTTGAGAGCGATTTGCTGTTTTGTGACGAGCGAAACGAGCCGACACCGCAGCGGTGCGACAGCCAGAGGAAACTGGCGCTACGAGCACGAAGGCAGAACGAATGCGTTGAGCTGGGCGAGCTTGGCGCGGGCTCTCCTCGAGCGTCTCACGCTAGGTGGTGCCGATGCCGCAAGCGCGCAGCAGGCAGACAAGCGCAGGTGACGACCGTTCGTTCGTCCGTACGGCCGGCTGGGCCAGCGAGGCGGGCGCTGCCGAGATGCGTCTGTCTCTGCGCGTAGCGTGACAAGGTCTCCAGCGGTCGTAAAGCGGGTCTGCAAGCAGCCCCGGCAGGTCGAGCCCGTCCAATCAATGCTTCTCGGACCGCGTTGGACTTCGTGACACAGCGTACGCGGACGGTCACCGCTGATCACCACAGCTCACCCCCCTCTTCACCCACACGCTCCGTACTCAGCCCTTGCCATTCCCCCACGCGACGCAAAGTCCACGATGCTGAGAGCGCGGCAAGAGCGCCAGCGCCTTGACTGACAGTGAGAGCGCGTCTGCTGCGCACCTGCTGCTGCGCGCAGGCGGCTGCTGTTGCGAGGCGCGACCTCCTTCAGCCGCCGCAGAGCTCTCGGGGCAGCGGCCGGGTCCAGCCAGATCGGCGTGCACAGCCCGAGATCGAGGCCTGGCGAACAGAAGCGGGACTCCAAGCAGCCCCGGCAGGTCGAGCCTGTCCATTCGATGCCCCTCGGACCGCGTTGGATTTCGTGACACAGCGCACGCGGACGGTCACCGCTGCTCACCACAGCTCTCCCCCTTCCCACCCACATGCTCCGTACCTCACTGTCAGCCCCTGTCCTTTCCCCACGCGGCGCTGACAGTGAGAACGCGGCTGCGGCGAGAGCGCGGCGAGAGCGCGGCGAGAGCGCCTTGACTGACAGTGAGAGCGCGTCTGCTTCGCGGCGGCTGCGAGGCGCGACCTGCTGCAGGCCGCCGCGGCTCGCGTCTGGGGCGCCGCCGCAGCCAGGTCGGCGCGCGCACGCGGAGGAGGCCCGGCGGAGGCAGATCGTGCGGCCGGAGGAAGAAAGAAAGCGTGTGGCGGCGAGAGCGAGGGCGAGGGCGAGGGCGAGGGAGGGAAAGAAAGAAAGAAAGAAAGAAAGAAAGAAAGAAAGAAAGAAAGAAAGAAAGAAAGAAAGAAAGAAAGAAAGAAAGAAAGAAAGAAAGAAAGAAAGAAATAAGCAAGCAAGCGCGGGGGCCTGACGTTCGTGCGCGGAGAGAAGGAAGGAGAGCCCTTGCACGCGCTTCTCCTTGCGCGCGCACACCCTCCTTCTGAGAATCGAGGCAGGCACGGAAGAGCCGCCGCGGCTGCTCGCGTTCGGCGGATGCAGTGCGCGGCGTCGTTGCACGCGCCAAGGGGCGAGGGAAAGGGGAGAAGGGGAGGAGCAGGGCGGTCCGAAGCTGCGGCACGCGCCGCGAGGGCCGCCTCGAGGTTGCCGCGGGTAGGGGTCGCATCGCGCGCTGCGGCAGAGCGGCCTAGCGGCTGACAGCTGGCTGGCTGGCTGGCTGGCTGGCTGGTGGCCCGGGTGATTGCCGAGACGATGGTGCCTGGGCGACGAACAGAGCGGGCTCGCGGGCGGGAAAGATAGGTGGTCGTGCAAGGGGGAGTTCCGTGGCCACTAACAAGAGCTTGACAGACCAGTGAAGACGGCGGCATCATCATCTTCTTCTTTTTATTCTTCTCGGCGAAGTGTCGCTTGGTCGGTCGTCTTCAAGTTTGATGCTTCAGTGAGCACAGAAGACTTTAGGCGAGAGCATTGGACGAGCGAGACCAGCGGTGCACGTTTTTTCACCCTTCAAAGGATCTGAATCATGACGGCTGTGGCGATGATGAGCACTTCCTTCTTGAGTAGTGGCAAGCATTCGCCCTTGATTCTTCTCTTGGACCAAGCCGGCCTGGCCAGACTGCATCGTGAGCCACGCGTCTGGTTTTGGCGTCGGTGTCTAACATTCCGCGCTCCAGCTGCGACCTCGTCGATGTGCCAAGATCTAAGCCAGCCAGGTATTTTATTCGAGCGGTGCAAAGTGAATTATTGGTCCGTGCAAATGAACAAACAGCCAGGCGCAATCGGCAAAAACAGAGGCTCAGCCAAGTCTTGGTCCCTTCTGATTCATTGCCGCCGCCAAAGAAGACAACGAGGACTACGTTGAGGACGCGATGCGAAGGCATATTTGCGAATGCGGGCGTCAGCGACGCGAGTAAGGCACAAGGGAAGCGGTAGTCCCGAGAATGTGGCTGCTTTCGGCAAGCTACTGTAAGTGAAAGGCGCGTGAGCTGAAAAAACCATCTCGCGATTTTTGTCGTCTCGACGTTGTGTGCAGCAGCAAAGAAGGGAAAGGAAGATTGCAGCAGCGCCTTGAGTCTCGGTCAGCACTTCAAGTCACGAGGAACACCCATCAAGTCAATGACCTTTCAAACATTCTCGCGGCATTTATTACTCAAAGCAAAAGTTGTCGCCGACAATGTCCGGCGTTAGGAGAGGGCGCAGTCTGTGCTGAACGAGGGCACGCATGCCCGGGTCTTGATTTTCTCTGCCATGTAGCGACGAAGACGCTGCACTCGAAGCCGAGCCCACGCTTGCTTTACAACAGCAAAATTGCTAAAGAATGGCTCTTCTTTGCCAGCAGGCTTTGACGCGCATGTTGCAACGTGCTGATGACAAGCGTCTGCGGCATTGCCTGTATCCTGCAGACACCACGCGCAAAAGTAGAATGAGCAAGCGCCACATTTGAGAGCACAGCAGCCATCAAAGTCAGCAAAGACTGTCGAACAACGCGGGCACGTCATGGCGAGGACCTCATTCTGGATGGTACGAATGTGATTCTGCATCCGTCTGGTCCAACTCATGTTCGCGAAGTGCTGCGTCAACGCGATCACGGAACTGACGCTCTTGTTCGGCTGCGGCGTCTCGCTCAAATTGCGCGCGCACAATGGCGAGTAGAGCTGAAAGATCCCCGTCTGGAACCGCGGATGCAATGGCTCGTCCAGAAACAAGGAGTTCACAGTCGGGCGCGACACAGCATACGCTTCCATCTCGTAATACCTTGACGTGCGACTGAGAATCGGTGGCAGCGCGCACCGACCTGCTCAGGCACTCTATACACGCAAAGTGGCCATCAGCGCAAGATACGCCTCCACTGACTGGATAAACGTCGAGACAAATGGTACATGAGGCCTCCTTCATAGGCTCGGCTTGAAAGGCTTCGTGATGCAAGGCCTCAAGCGCAGTGGGTCGCTGTGTTGGATCAGCGGATTGGAGAGACGAAACGAGTGCTTGAATTGCGTCAGACACTTCTGAACCGTCAAAGAGCTCCGCGAGCACCACACCCACAGAGAACATGTCCACGGCAGGCTCGACCTTGTCGACATTCCCGTTGCGGAGTTCTGGCGCCATGTACTTGATGGTGGCCTGCATCGGCTGCGCCATGGTCACATTGTGCGTCTGCACGCCGTCAAAGTCGCCCAGCACCGGTGACAGACCCTTTGCGAGAAAGACATTTTCTGGCTTGACATTGCAGTGCACGAAGTCTCGCGAATGCAGATCGTGGAGGCCAGAAAGGAGGCCAATGGCAATGCGCAGACGAATTGCCATGTCTGCGTGCGAATGATCGCGAATCCACGTGGCGAGGTCGCCACCCGGATAAAACGGCATCAGAATGCAGCCCTCACATGCATTCTGCATGAAGGCGCCGTGAATCTGGACAATGTAGGCCGATTGAATCTGGGCAAGCGCCGTAACTTGATGGTAAAATCGACTGCTCCATGCCTCGCTGGCGAGATGAAAGGCCTTGAGCACGAGATCGCGGCCATCGGGGCCACGCACCTTTTGCACAGACTTGCCAGGCTTGGACGCAAGCTCCTTGAGAGTAACAAAGTGCTCGCGACGAGCCGTCGTCCGCCAAAAGCCCAGCTTTGACAGCTCCAGCGGTGCCCCGCCGTCGCCCAAACCCAGGCGCTTCAGCCACTCATGATCCCGGAGCAGCTCAGGGTAGTGCTCTTCTGCATGACGCAAGAAGCGAGCTCGCTTCTTGCGCAGCTCACTGTCCAGTTTGTCGACACTTCCGATTTGAGCAAGCTCTCGCTCCAGGTCAGCGATTCTCGCTTGCGCTTCCTCGTCACCTCCTCTGGCATCCTCGCGGGCGTCATCGAGTTCGAAAGCAAGACGCTTGCGCTTTCTCGTCTTGTTCCTGAAACTCTTGAGAAGAAGCTCGGCATTTTCGGTATTTGGCTCAGTGAGTCCAGACGTGAGGCGCGAGAGCAAATGCCCAAGGTCCTTTACGCGCGACACCACGCTCAAAATCGTACGAGTGTAAAACGAGAACATGCAGGCCAACGCACGTCGCACTTTGTCGAGCGGGGCATCTGCCATGCGATCGCCTTGCTCCAAGACGTTGAGCTCCGCAACAAATGCTTGATGCACATCCTGAAGTTCCAAAACCAGCTCCTGGGATCTCACGGGATAAGTCAGCGTCTTGAAGAATGTAGGCTGAAGGCCAAGGCGCTTCGTGCTCTCTTCTAGTACGTTGAGAGCTGCAGTGGTGCGCTCGCGTGTAGCAATCGTATCATGGCGAGCCTCCCACGCCTTGATGGCCTCCATCATGGTTCGAATTGCCTCCTGTACTTGTCCAAAGGTCACTAGCTCCGCTGCATCGTCGATGTTTTCTGCTTCGCCCAAAATATCTCGCCAGAGCTTGCGACAAGTGTTGGCCACGTCGTTTGCATCATCTTCTAGCTCTTTGAGCTCGATTTCTGAAGATTTTGCGAGAGTCTCTTGAATAGACGCGACAAGGTCGCGCCGCACCTGGTTCCGTTCAGGGATCTTTTCTGGGTCTGTCTTGACGGCTTTCTGCAGTGTGGTGAGCGCTTGCTCTTTCTCAGATACAGCTGCTTGTTGCGAGCCAAAGACTGCAACAATGGCACTCGGATTTTCGCGTGAGAGCTGCTCGGCAAAGAAATCGCGCAGCATTGGATGGAGTTCAGCCTTTTCCTCGCTGCGCCTTGCCCGGGCATTGGACAGCTCCGCGGCAAGAATGTTGAGCTTGCTCGTTTGCTCAGGACCTACAAACACTTGCAGCAGCGCACGGCGGTCTTGCAAGCTTGCTATCCCCAATTTCTCAAGCTGGGCGGAAGTGAGACTGCGAAACTTTTTCAATGTCTGCACGCCCTGCTCGTAAAGCTTGACAACCATCTCTCGCAGTGCGTTGGTTTGTAGCTGCGCTAACGGTAACGAGTGTATGAAGGAGAGAAAGGGGGACAGCTTCATAGGATGTTTGAAAGAAGCATTCGCAAGTGCCTTCCTTATACCAAGAGACTCGCTCGAAAGACCTACGCTGTGCTTGAAAAGAAGCTTGGCTACGATAAGAGCATCGTTCTCATCCTCGGCTTTGCAAACGTGAAACAGCGCTGTCTGACCTAGAGTGTCCCGCGCGTCGATTTGAGTCCCGTTGACGACCAACTTTTCTGCCTCAGAGATGTCCCCGTTCTTGCACGCCTGCATAAGAGGCGTCTGACTCTGTTCGTACAGAGCTCGATTGCGTTTGAGAGCGGCCTTGATAGCAGGATGTCGGTCGCTGATGCTATAATTTCAAAATGTCAGAAGAAGGAATTCGATGCGGGCTGTCGGTCCTCATTCGAACTTACATGAGCGTTTGCAATGTTTTGTTTTCTGCGAGTGCATTTGATAGCGCCGTGATGCCCTCGTCGTCGATCTCTCGGTTGCAGCTGAGACTGCGCTCGCCATAAGGTGAGGCGCCAAGATAAACGAAATCACGCCAAGATTGCATTTCGTCGCATCCCAAGTGTGCGTGCGTGAGTTGTGGTCAGCTCTTGTTGCTTCTTGGGCTTCTAGCCTCACTTTCACTCTGTCGCAATGACTTACTCTAACCACTGCAGCGACTCATTGTTCGCGAGTGCGTTCGCCAGCGCCGTGGCGCCCTCGTTGCCGATAAAGTTGTACTGAAGACTGCGCTCGTTATAATATGAGACGCCAAGATGAACGAAATCGCGTCAAGGGTTGCATTCCGTCGCCACCCATGCGTCAGTGCGTGGGTACGTGAGTTATGGTCAGCTCTTGTTGCTTCTTGGGCTTCAGCCCCACTTTCACTTTGTCGCAATGACTCACTCTAGCAACTGCAGCGACTCATTCTTCGCGAGTGCGTTCGCCAGCGCCGCTGCGCCCTCGTTGCCGATATCGTTGCTATTGAGACTGCGCTCGTTATAACATGAGATGCCAAGGTGAACAAATTTGCGCCAAGGGTTGCATTCCGTCGCATTCCATGCGTGGTTGCGTGCGTTTTTTAATTGTGGTCAGCTCTTGTTGCTTCTTAGGCTTCTGGCCCCACTTTCACTTTGTCGCATTGACTTACGGTAGCTTACGCAGCGACTCATTGCTCACGAGTGCGTTCGCCAGCGCTGTCGCGCCCTTGTCGCCGATTCTGTTGTTGTAAAGACTGCGCTCGTCGTAACATGAAACGCCAAGATGAACGAAATCGCGCCAAAAATTACATTCGTTGCATTCCATGTGAGCGGGCGTGCGCGAGATTTGGTCAGCTCTTCTTGCTTCTTGGGCTTCTGGCCCCACTTACCCTTTGTCGCATTGACTTACTCTAGCTTCTGCAGAGACTCGTTTTTGGTGAGTGCGTTTGCCAGCGCCGTGGCGCCCTCGTAGCCAATATTGTTTCTCCAAAGACTGCGCTCGTCATAACATGAAACGCCAAGATGAAGGAAATCGCGCCAAGAGTTGAATTCCGTCGCATCCCATGCGTGCGTGCGTACGTGAGTTGTGGTCAGCTCTTGTTGCTTTTGGGGCTTCTGGTCCCACTTTCACTTTGTCGCAATGACTTACCATAAAATCTGCAGCGACTCATTGTTCGCGAGTGCGTTCGCCAGCGCTGTGGCGCCCTCTGCGCCGATCCTGTTGTTCCTAATACTGCGCTCATCATAAAATTAGACGCCAAGGTGAACGAAATCGCGCCAAGGGTTGCATTCCGTTGCATCCCATGTGTGCGTGCGTACGTGAGCTGTGGTCAGCACTTCTTGCTTCTTGGGCTTCTGGCCCCACTTTCACTTTGTCGCAATGACTTACCTTAGCGTATGCAGCGACTCATTGTTCGCGAGTGCGTTTGCTAGCGCCGTCGCGCCCTCGTCGCCGATCTTGTTGTCCCAAAGACTGCGCTCGTCATAACATCAAAACATGAGACGCCAAGATGAACGAAATCGCGCCAAGGGTTGCATTCCGTCGCATCCCATGCGTGCGTGCATGCGTCAGATTTGGTCAGCTTCTGCTGCTTTCTTCTTGGGCTTCTCGTCCCACTTTCACTTCATCGCAATGACTTACAAAAGCGTCTGCAGCGACTCATTATTCGCGAGTGCGTTCGCCAGCGCCGTAGCGCCCTCGTCGCCGATATTGTTCTTCCCAAGACTGCGCTCGTCATAGTATGAGACGCCAAGATGAACGAAATCGCGCCAAGGGTTGCATTCCGTCGCATCTCATGCGTGCGTGCGTACGTGAGTTGTGGTCAGCTCTTATTGCTTTTTTCTGGCCCCAGGTTCACTTTATCGCAATCACTTACAGTAGCGCCTGCAGCGACTCATTATTCGCGAGTGCGTTCGCCAGCGCCGTCGCGCCCTCGTCGCCGATACTGTTGTCCCAAAGACTGCGCTCGTCATCACATGAGACGCCAAGATGAACGAGACCGCGTCAAGGGTTGCATTCCGTCGCAGCCCATGCGTGCGTGCATGCGTTATATTTGGTCAGCCGTTATTGTGTCTTTTGAGTAGTCTCAGAATTTGTCATTTATGTACCTGATTTCTGTCGCGCCGTTTTCGATCGCCTCAACTGCTTCTTGGAGTGCACGTTTGCCACGGAATCTCATTATTTCGACCTCGTTGAACCTTGTAGCTTCTCACGCGGCCTCCTCACGAAGAGCACAACTTCAAATGAATGCTCTGCAAGGACCAGTATACGGTTGCAGCTGATACAACGTCGACACGTCTTTCTCCAAGATGACGTCGTGAATCTCGCGGCGAGAGCGAGGACGCTATCAAGCGACGAGCGATAGGAGAGACCGCAGCGGCGCGGCAGCCAGAGAAACTTGGCGCCACGTGCACGAGGGCAAGACGGATGCGCTGTTCGTTTAGCGCGGCTTCTCTACGAGCGTCTCGCGCTTGGTGTCGCAAGCGCGCAGCAGGCAGACAGTCAGATGTGACGAAGACGGCGTCCGTCCGTCCGGCTGGTCGCCGATCGTCCAGCACGCCGCGCGGGTCGAGAGCAGGGAAGAAGGGCGCGCAGCGAAGTGAGCGCGGGAGGGGGCGCCACACGTACGAGCGACGCGTACGAGCGCGCGCGCGTTTGCCTCGAGCCGAGCCCGCCAACGTGTGATCGATCGCGTTCTGCAGCTGCCTGCTCGCATCGCGTTCTCCCGTGGATCGGCCGGGGAAACTTTCTCGTCATTCGGGAATACTTAAGGTTCGAAAATACCATCATTGGCCCTACCTGAGGAAACCTGAGTTTCTCCGAAGCACGTGCGGCGTGTCTGCGAAGAAGCGGACGAGCGCAAGGCCGTCGCGTGTTGAGTAGGGAGGGCTGGCAGGCGCGGCGCGGCGCTGCGCTGGTGACGCCGACGCGCGCATGAAGTGTTCCGCTGCTGCTGCGCCACGAAGAGACCTCGCGTCGGCCCGCTGCACTGCGAGCTTTCTTGCCTCGGTGACCGATCGATCGAGCGAGTTGGCCAAGGTTGCAGCGGCTGCGGCCGGGTCCACCTTTTTGGGCGCGCACACTCGGCGCACACCCTCTTTCTGGGAATCGAGGCGGCAGTGGCGGGCAGGGAAGAGCCGCCGCGGCTACGCGCATTCGAATGCTGCAGTGGCGCGGAGGGAAAGGCGAGAAGGAGGAGAGAAAGGGGATGTCCGAAGCTGCGGCACGCGCCGCGAGGGCCGCCTCGAGGATGCTGCTGCCAGGGTCCGCATCGCGCGCTGCGCCAAAGCGGCCTGGGTGGCAGGCTGGCCGGGGGCCCAGGGCCCGAGGAGGAGACGCGCTGCCCCTGGAGACGATGATACCTGGGAGACGAATCGAGTGGGCTCGCGCGGAGGTGGGGGGGAAGGTGGTCGTGCAACCTGGCAAGGGAAACTTGCGTGGCCGCCAAAGAGCTCGACAGACGAGTGGAGATCTTCATCATCTTCTTATTCTTACTCTCGGCGAAGTGTCGCTCGGACGGTGGTTGGTGCCATACGGCGGAATTAGAAGACGTTTGGCGAGAGACTGGGGCGAGACCAGCTGTGAGTTGGTTGAGCGCAAGCATTTTGTTTCCTCCTTCAATGGGATAAAAGGCATGACGGTTGCGGCAATGATGAGCACGTCTTTTCGAGCAATGACAAACATTCGCCCTTGATTCTTCTCTTGAACCAAGACTGCCTCGTGAGCCACGTGTCTGGCTTTGACTTCGGTGTCTAACTCGCCGCGCTGCAGCTGCGAGCTCGTCGATGTGCCAAGATCTACAACAGCCAAGTGTGTTATCCGCGCGTTGCAAAGTGAATCATTGGTCCGTGCAAATGAACAAACAGCCAGGCGCAATCGGCGAAGGGTTGGCGAATCTCTCTTGTCTCATCGCCGCCGCCAACGCAGAGATGATGCCCGGAATCGCGGAGACGCTAGGGGCGCGCCCAGGCAGCGCGCGGGCCTTGACAGATGGCGTTGAGAGCCCGACGTGCTCAGGCGGACGCGCGCTCGTGGCAGGTCTCGCCGCAGCGCCTTGCCGTTGGAGCGGCTTGAAGATGGATGGATTGAGCCAACGACGATGAGCCAACGACGAGCGAAGGCGCGAAGGCGGCGACTGCAGGCGCGGGTGTCGGCGACGTGAGCGAGAGAGCCAGGAGAGAAGCGGGGGCGTGAGTATGGTGAGCTGCAGTGGAGACGTGCAAGTTAGAAAGACCGCTTTGCGCTA